>OY856409.1:1302848414-1303115914 GCA_963693085.1 Alisma plantago-aquatica
TAGATGGAAACAAACTGGAGGAACGGATGTTGGATGAGCACTTTAGCCTTTTCGGACCTTGGAACTCTCCTACGGGGCTTTGGGAGCCAAAAATGTGTGAAACCACAACGTGGAACCTCCCAAAATTCAAAACATGGACCTCCCAATCTTGGAACTTGAAACTCTTAGAACCCCTCTCCAGGTTGCGAGGGGTGAATATTTATAGGCGAAGGTGGATGATGGTCGTGGCACCTACCTCGGTCATGTACTGACTGTGCCGAGCTGGGCAGGGTCATGCTGAGGGTCGCGGTTGACACAAATTCCGTGATCGAGGCAAATCCCACGATCAAGACTAATGCCTCGGTCGAGGCGGGTCGTGCCGCGGTCGAGGTTGACGTGCCTCAGTTGCATCCGTGTGGCAGTCGAGGTGGTAGGGTCGTGGTCACACCGCAGTCGAGGTGATCGGGCCGTGGTCGCGGTCGTGCCGTGATCGAGGTTGACATGCACCGGTCGCGGTTGTGGCCTCAGCCCGGTCGTGCTGAGTGTCGATCGACACAACGTCTTGTTCGTGATCGCGACATCCTCCTTGGCTGCGGTCATGGCATCGTGGACCAAACCCACCCCAATGACAGGAGAGGGCTACTACAAGTAGTCAAGGGGCCCACGTCGATGAGCATTCTAATAGGCGAAGATGTATTCTGATAAAGGACTAGACATCAAAAATAGGGTCTAAGATACCAAAAGTTTCTTGGGCCCGCTAGTCAGTTAGCGGGACCACCGTCTCCTAAGCTGGTGCACATAGTGCGATGCTTAGTCCACCGTGATAGCAACAAATGGAAGTCTAGCTGCTGCAAAAACCATGTGTTGGGGGGGACCTTGGAGAGTAGATGTCTTTTTAGGTTCAGTGCCTACAAGTCCCAAAATTAGTTAGTTGAGTAACTTTATCTATGAAAAGATATAAATTACTAAAAGATAAGGATCTAGGGTTATTTTGGGCATATTAAGGCTATAATGACACAAAATCATAAATAAATGCTTAGCATAGATGACCAAATTTGGGTGTCCATTTTTTATCCAACCAACGAATATGTCCCACTTAAGTCCATCTTGTGAAATTTCTTTCCCTTCCCCCATTCTCTATTTCATTGCTCGCCCGATACCTAGCTTTGGCGATTTGTGCTCTGCTGCTCCTATGCTCTGCCATCCTGTGCTCTAGCTACTATTCTCTGCCGTAGTCACTTTTAGAGCTCGCCATCAAGTGATCTTGCAACCGCTTCTGCTTGAGGATATCCTGTGCTCGCCGCCACTACCGTGGCTGTTGTTGGATGCCGCCGCCGAAGCTTGGATGCCTCTTGAAGCTTGCTGCCACTGCCACCACTTCTACGGCTTGTTGCCGCTTCGACCTCAACACCTCTTGAAGATTGAACGCTAGATCTCACTGCTTGGACCCTCGTGAGGAGCTGTTGTGCTCCGCCGCTTGCTGCCTCTGCTTCCCCTAGTCGTAGGTAAGAGGGCTAACTAGGTGTACTCTTTCTTAGCTAGGACACTATTTTCTGACTAGCTGGCTTGCCTTGTTCATGATAATTAGGTCTTATTAGAGTAAGTAACTCTTTCTCAGTTGCTTAAGTTAGGTTTGTTTAGTTAATTGCTTACTTTAATTCTTGTTTCTTTAGTTTAGTTTTTTTTTTACAGCTATTTCTTTAGTTTAGTTACTAGTTTATCTTAATTAATTAACATTGCTTGTTTTTTCTCTTGTTTAAATAACCCAAATGGAAGAATGAATTGAATTAAATGATGTTACATAAAACCTAGGATATGAATGATGAAACTATGATCATAGCTATAGGAATGACAACATATATACATGTAATATGTTGGTCTAGAAACCCGTCTGAGATTTACTCATTAGGAGTAAATCTTAGATAGTCCCCAGTCTGGGATTGTTTTTGAATACTTAATCTCAATTAGTATGTAAGTGTATAATGTATATTTAGTTTTCAAGATGTTTTTTCAACACTTCCCCATTTATTCTCTAAGTACATATGTGGGTGGACATTTGCCCATCTACATTGGTGTACTAAGAGAACTGCAGGGAAATGTTGCTGAAATTTTCTTAAAAACTGAATACACATTATACACTTACTAGTGTGATTAGGTGTTCAAGAATGGGATAGGTGGTACACACATTCATTACTGAACATTAAACCCTAATCTGTAAACCATAAACCCTAATCTGTAAACCCTAAACCCTAATCTATAAACCCTTATCCCTAAATCCAAAATAATAAACACTAATGTATATGTAAATCCTAAACCCTAATCATGTAAATCCTAAATCCTCATACTTGTTTTTTCTTTGATCATAGAATGGATAGATCATGGACGGCCATTCCAAATCACTACACCTCAAAGTTTATTGCTGGTCTTGACCAATTTATAAGATTTGTGGAGGAACATAGGAAACAACGCGGAGATAGGTTCTACTGTCCATGTAGGCATTGCGGTAACAATTTGAAAGTCAACACTAGTAATGAAATCAAAAGTTATGTCATGTATAACAAGATTATACTGGGATACACAATGGTACTACGATGGAGAGAATCTAATGGTGAGATCAGTAGGCGTCGATTATAGTACTTGTGTTTAAGAAGAAACTACCATCGATGATGTAGATGTAAACACACTGATTCTGACAGACATGGCTGATGCAATGCTTGATAGTTGTGGGGTAGAGCACATCGATCCACCTTCCTTATTTAGAAACATTGTACATGATGCTGAGATACCTTTATACTTAGGTTATACTAAGTTTACAAAGCTGAGAACTATGTTGAGATTGTATACTCTGAAGGCTAACAATAGTTGGAGTGAAAAAAGCTTCACATCATTGTTGTCTTTGTTGAAAGAAATCCTTCTTGAAGGCAACGAGCTTTCAATCTCAACATACAAATTAAATAAAATGTTGTGTCCAATGGGAATGTAGGCTAAAAAGATACATGCATGCCCGAATGACTATGTGTTATTTTAAAAGGACTATGTTGATTTGAAAGATTGTCCAAAATGTGGGGGAATCAAGGTATAAAATGACGACTTTAAGGATGTCCAAAAATGGCTCTCCTACCAAGGTGATGTGGTATCTACCTATAATACCACAGTTTCAATGCTTGTTTGCCAATCCCATGGATGTGAAGAATTTAAGGTGGCATGCATAGGTAAAGAAAAATAATGATGGGATCCTACAACATGCATCTGATTCCCCATAGTGGAAGAAGATTGATTTATTGTACCCTGAATTTGGCAAAGAAGTCAAGAATCCAAGACTTGGGCTTTTTACCAATGGATGAATCCATATGAAACATTGAGCAACCAACATATAACTTGGCATGTTATGATTGTTATATACAATCTTCCACCCTCTTTGTGTCTGAAAAATAAGTACATCATGCTGTCATTGTCGATATCGGGCCCTACACAACCTGGAAATGTTATAAATATTTATCTTGAACATATGATTGATGAATTAAATAAACTCTGGGGAGAAGGCGTGATGACCTATGATGCTTCACGTAGAGATACATTTCATTTACATGATATTTTGTTTTACTATTAATGACTTTCCATCATATGTACATTTGTCTGGATACAGTGTAAAAGGATCCAAAGCATGCCCTATATGTGAAGAGAACACTGATTCAATACGAATAAAAATTTGGTGACAATACTATATATCTTGGTCATCAAAAGTTTCTTCCAAAAGTTCATCCTTATTGAAGGTTGCACAAAGCGTTCAATGGATCAAATGAGGAACGAAGTGCCCCTAAACCTATATCAGGGGAGGTTGTTTATGAAAGAGTAAAAGACTTTTTCAATGCATTTGGTAAGAGATCACAATGTACCATTCCCACACAAAGTGAGAAACCTTTATACAAGAAGAGGTCAATATCTTGGGATTTTCCTTATTGGAGTTCTTCGACAGTTAGGCATTGCATTGATGTCATCCATGTTGAGAAAAATGTTTGTGATAGCATCATTGGTATTCTATTGAATATACTACGTAAGACTAAAGATGGCATCAAATCCAGAATAGACCTATGTGAATGGGAATAAGGAAAAAATTAGCAGAAGTAGTTAGGAGTGACCGAAAAACATATTTACCTATTGCTTGTTACACGTTGTCTAGAAAGGAGAAGAAAACTTTTGTGAGTGCTTGCTTAATGTTAAGGTACCACATGGATACTCTTCCAATATCAGTAGACTGGTATCAGTGAAACATATGAAATTGATAGGTCATAAATCTCATGATTGTCACACTCTAATGCAACAAATTATTTCCCATGGAAATTCGATCTATACTACCGAAGCATGTAAGGTTTGCAATCACCAAACTTTGTTCTTCTTCCACACTCTATGCAACAAAGTTATTGATCCCGAGACCCTCAATAAGTTGCAAAGAGAAGTGGTTGTTACCCTATGCCATCTTGAGATGTATTTTCCACCTTAATTCTTTGATAACCTAGAAGATCTTGTTGTCCATCTGACTAGGGAAGTGAAAATGTTGGGACTCATTTTCTTGCATTGGATGTATCCTTTTGAACGGTAAATGAGTGTTTTCAAAGGTGATGTTCAAAATCGTTATTGGCCTGAAGGAAGTATTATTGAGGGTTATGTGTCCAGGGAGGTTATTGACTTTTGCAATGACTTTCTGAGTTGTAATGAAACTCCTATAAATGAAAAGAATATTGAGGATTATTTTGGAAAAGGGACCTTAGGAGCACAAGTGAAAGTAATCAGTTGTGAGCTGGGGAACAAGCACACTTGCATATTTTACACAACATCAATGAAGTGAGTAGTTATATCACTGAACATACCAATTTAATCAAGACAAAATAGCCTCAAGCCAATGCAACATGGCTTGTTAGAGAGAATAAAAATACATTTATTTGGTTTGAAGATAAAGTCTTATGTTAACTATCTCAAACACCAAATACTTTTGCTAAAAATATCAAATGCCTCACATTTAAACCGAAAATGAATGTTGTCTTATGAAGGGTTTGACATAAATGGATTTTCATATTACACAAAGAGAGATGATAAGAGTGTCATCCAAAATTGTGGGGTCACCCTTCATGCGTCTTCATTGTATTTTCCTAGTGCAAAGAATAAGATTCCACATTAAGCTCAAAGGTCATATTATGGTGTCATTGAAGACATATGTGAGTTTGACTACATAGATTTCAGATTTCTGATCTTTAGGTGTAATTGGGTTGGTAACACCAAAGGAATTGTAGTGGATGAATTGGGTTTCACATTAGTGATTTTTGAAAAGATAGGAGAGAAGGGAAAACCATTCACAATGGCATCACAAGAGAAGCAAGTATTTTATATCAATGATCCTGCAAATGAAAAATGGTCAGTTTCTCTTCATAGTAAAAGGCCATTTATTGTAGATCCTATAGATTAAGAAGAGCACTATGACAAGTATGATGACTCCAGTCCATTCTCAATTGGCTTGCCAACACCAAATATTAGAGCTGACACTGACTTATATATGTATGGGGATCACACCAAGGGAATGTTAATTGATACATGATCCAAATATTAGATGCATGCTTTTATTTTCTTAAATGTTAGATAAGCATTTTACATTCTTTATCACTTATATTTTTTGTATAACTATTTTGGTATGACATTATTTCAGATGGTGTCTGACCATGGGTTTGATGATCGCGCTGATGAGTACCATGAAGATGAGCACCCTGACACTATTGTAAGTTGTATTGTTTTATTAGATAGATGTGCATTTCACAATGTCTAGCTTGTTGTATCATCTTATCACATTTATAAGTTATATCTTTTTATGACTTATGTGTGCTTTTTATCAATTTTAGCATGAGGTCTATGGGCACCTTGAGGATCTTGCTGAGATTAATGCACAACATCATAAGCATGCAACAATATGAGGCATCAACATGATGAACAAATTGTTAGAGCAAAGGGGTAACGTGCCGAAGCAAGTTGTTGAGTTTGATAATTAAGAAAATCCTATTGGGAAGAACCATAATTCTTTTGTGTCATATCTAGGGGTTCTAACTCATAGCATGGTGGATGTAAATGTAGAATCCAGGCATAAAGTTAGTCCAAGCAAGAAAGACTGTATATGGAAGGAACTCTGTGTTAGATATTATCATTTATAATTTTGTTATTAAAGCTGCTAATAATTCTATTTTAAGAATATTCCAATAAGTATATGGTTCCTTTTGCAGAGCATATTTGAACTGGATGAGAAACTACATCGTAAAAAGGTGATGCAATGTTGTGGTAGTGTACTAAGGAATTATAGGACAACTTTATCAATAGAATACATACAAAAAACTTGGGAACAAGAAGAAGTCAGCAACTGAGCAATGAAATTATCTTGACCCAAAGGTGTGGGAGGCATTTGTTTCTAAGAGACAAACAAACAAGTTCAAGGTATTAATCCTCGCTCCTCATATATAATTCCATTAATTACATATCTAACATATAGTTTGGACTAACCAGGCTATGAGAAATGCTCAAAGAGAAAGACGTGCAAAGAATGTGCACAACCAAACGATGGGTCCAGGTGGCTATGAAAATCTTTACCAAAAGCTACTATAAGTGTCTTCTTCTCAGCCTACTCCTGGGATTGTTGAGTCATATAATTCTATTGAACTTCTAACTCACCATGATCTATGGATAGCTTGGATGTAAAGCAAATCTAGAGAAATACCCAACCCTACAACTGATGAGGTGTATGGAAAAATGGTAAAATTCAACTCTCATAGCAATTAGTATTGATGATTGTGATGTTTTACTTAACAATTACTAATGATGATGATTAGAGGGAGCTCCATGAGCATAGAAAATAAGGCAAGTTCACCCCTAATGCCACAAGGGATGAATTGATAGTTGCTCTAGGTAACCCAGAGCATCCCGGGTGTGTTAGGGCTGTTAGCACTAGTATTGGTACAAGAGCCTTCTTTGGGCCATCAGAGCATAAACACAAAGGGGGACTCTCAGAAAAGGTACAAGATCTGATTGGAAAGGGTAAACAGGAAGCAATGAGAGAGTATCATTCTTCTCAGACAGTACCTAGAACACCCTGCTCTTCATATGAGGTGGACCCTCCTATGATAGAGGTGGTTGGAAGTAATCCCACTGTCCCACAACCTAGCATGATCATTGTAAGTATTTTTATGACAAAATAGTCTTTAAAAATAATTTGTATAATATGTTTGAGTTTAGGTATATATAACACTCTACATAATTTGTAGGGGTTGCGGCCATGCCATCTAAAATTACAAGAATATGTCGTTGATGTGGGCACGACTTACCCACCCCTTATAGGTGACATGATTCATGGTGCTCCAATCCTTGTTGACATGTTTCACATGACTCTGAGGCTTGTCTACCCACTTGGAAGTAGACTCCACTGCCATATGATCACCTTGAACACAACACGATAGGTGAAGCAGAAGGTGGCGTGGTCATGTGGCCAAAGGCAAAGTTATATGTACTGATATATGGTAAATTTAGTTTGTGTTTGTATATGTATATAAATGACAATTGGTATGAGATTATATATATGCATGACATAGCGCCTAAGAGACCCCTTACAACTCATCCTCCACCTCCACCTCCTCCTCCTCAATTACCTCCTGGTTGGCTTGCACAAGACTGATTTGACTCGATAAGTCCTCAATGCAGGGGTATGACACTATGGATAGGCGAACATGAAGACCACTCACCTATGATGGTTTCTATTAAGGAGGACGCTGTAGGTCAACCTCATGATACTAGTATATTTTTGCAATATGTTTTGGAGTTGTTTGGTTTTTCTTGGTTGAATAAATCTGTGATAGAAATTTGGATATGGTGAGAACTTATATAGATATATACCTCCTTTTATATATGTTTATCTATTTTCTTATATATTAATGCATACATGATATATGATTTACAGCCATTACATAGGGTCTGTACAGATTTTTCAATGCCTCACATGGCATTTCTAGTTCCATCCTTGATTAGTCGTGTAATTAAAGACCCCACATCTGTTACCCTATATTGCTCCACCATATTTAAATATTTTGGTAAAGCAAAAAAGAGCGTGATATCAACTCCATACAATGTTGGGTAAGTTTACTTACTTTTCTTGTAATTTTAACTTAAGAAATTACATTTCATCATGGATTTTGAGTTGTATATTTTTGCCTTCTTATCATGCAGAAATTAACATTGGGTCTTATTGGTTATTATTCCCGTGACTCTAATTGTGTATTATCTATATCATAAGGGTGGCAAAATAGACAGTGGGGGATACAATTTATAGAAGGCATTATTCATGTGAGTAAATTTTATATTTATATTTGTAAACATATATATTAGATGACTATTTACTCATGCAATTCAATGTTTTACATTAACGTATAGGGCTATAAAAGTCTTCAAAAAAGATAGAGAAAAGGTGGACAAGAAAAAGAAAGTGATAATTTGGCAAACTGTCGAGGTAGTTTTGTGAGTCCAATGCATATTTATGCCAACTATGCTTACTTTTATTTATTAATGTTTTGTGTGTTGAAATTTATAGTGTTATGTACAAGATAATGGTTGGGCATGCAGATACTACATGATGCAATATATGGATATGATTGTCAGATATGCAGTAGTAGACATCAACGAGATACAAAATGTAAACTATAGATATATAGTCTTGATCATCCAAAGTATATAGTCTCATTAGATAATGAGAAAATATCAAACTTATTAGTTATACCTCATTATCTTTGTAGGTATTTAAAACAAAATACTTTAATACGCTAGAAAATTGAGAAGAAGTACACATGCCCTATACGAGAGAACAACTAGATGAGATACGAGAACAATGGGCACATTCCTTCAAAAAGAAAGTGAACATTGAATTTGATTGGGATAAGGAATAACTTTTCTAAAGTTTTATGTCATTATTTCTATATACATGTGGTACTTATGACTTCTTGTAACTTCAAAATTGATGCAAGTAAATTATTGGTGTATATGTGAAGATGATCTATACACATGTGTGTGAATGTGAAGATGAATGAATGAATTATGCATGAATGAATGAATTGTGTTTTTACATATCCTGAGAATGGAATTTGTATATATGTAAATGAAGTATCTTGTGTGTGAATGAATGTGAAGATTTATGTTTGCACATGTGATGAAATGGAATTGGATACTAAATAGAATTATATGCATGTTATGTTTGTTATTGTAGGTTTGGTAGCCGGTTGTTAAGTTGAACTCATAGGATGTTGTTAAACTATAGTTCAAAACTACAGTTCTGAAGTGCACGTTCTGAATCCTATTGACCAGCCGGGCAATAGGTATGCAAGCCTGCTATTAAAAAAAACAAAACTTAGTCATCAGTTGTAACAAAAAAATGACACTATAGGCATGCATTGTCGGTTTTGGTAAAATAACCGAAATCAAAGGACAAAACCAAAATAGCCGTGCTGGACAAAATGACCTCGCTGGGAAGCATGTCAAATTTGTCAGTTTTATAGGATCGACCATCATAATCGTTGGTTATTTGGACTGCCACCGACATTGTACATCATAATAGGTGTCTATTTTTACAAAATTAATGATGTAGGGTCCTTTACCAATTACAAATGTGACCTGGTATGGTTCTTAAGACGTTGAATTTTATAAGGAAACAAACACCTCATACTAGTCCAACAACTGGATGATGACATCCAACCAATTTGAAAAGGAAACACTTATCTAGCATTTACAGTATGCTCAAAAGTGCATGATTTCTCATCTTTTCCGTCTCCAAAAAAAGAAACCTAAAATTTCTAGTGCCGGATGAATAAGTGCAATCCAATACTGCCACATCCATGAAAACAAACATGCCCTTAGTGTAGCTTTCTCCTTTCTTGCATTTTCTTGATCATTACAATTAATTGTCTAGGGTAATTTAGGTTTTGATTCTTGTTCTCCTTTTAATTGATACTTTAAACGTTAGTGTAATCACACAAAATCAACCATGAAATCCTTCAACCCTAGACTCTGCAGTATGAACCTAGCTAAAGCTAACTTAGCTCTAGTATTCCTGTTTCCATGTAAATTGACCCTATTCTTGTCGCTTGCCTATACTATAATATGACCTATGGGGTTGTGGTTTAGTGTGTTAGTCTAAGTGTGTTCAACCCTTAGGATTTTATCTAGTCAAGATTCTATTGATTAGTGTGTGACCTTAGAAAGACACACAAAGCATTCTGGCAACATTGCTGGGGACAAAAAGTGCCATAACTACCTAGTAATTGTGGTATTGACTCTCTCCTTTGACAACGTCCTTTGCTAGTCTACTTTGTTGTGTTTGAGAAATACACCACCTCACTTGCACACCACACTTAAATACCTACCATCTAACATGTGAATGATCCCCAAATCATGAGATCACAAAACATAACTTTCTCTAACCTTAGTACCAACATCAATGGACAACACCATCTCCTTACCAAAACATACATAAGAACTTCATGGAAGTATAAGAAACTTGCAAAAATAATTAAACATGCATCACTCATACATCGGGGTATGGTGAAATGGATGTCGACGGAGAATGTAACAACCCCCTAGGTAGACAATGGAGTGAAAGGATATATGGATCGAGGAATGTATATCTCTCTTCTATTCAACTATATTTTCTTTTTCTTTTTGCCTTGATTGATTTGCAAGCTTTGATTTGGCATCTTTTACTTTATTTTTGTTGGTAAATCCTTGTTACATATAGAGGGCACAGAAGAACCATATATAGAGGGGGGTTGTTCCTACCAAAACATAGGATGTGGAATAATTTATGGCATTTTATTTTTTTTTGTAATGGAGGGTAGGAGGATGGAAGATGGAGTGTAGAAAAGGGTCTGGATCATGTGCAACATATGCTTACAATTTGAAACATTGGGTTGTTATTCTAATCCAATCTATCCAAAAAAAATTTTGTCTTCTTTAGGTTGCTCTTGTGTGTAGAAACATGCCCACTAGAAGGAGTTCACAGAAGGGTATGCCCCACCTAGCTATGCATCTGGTTGATAGGGATCTTGGCAGTCATACTGGTTTGGTGCCCATGCCATTGGGTGTGGGCATGATGCATGAGATACATGTGGTTCAACTGGTGTCCTAGCCCCTATTGTTCCCAATCCATGTGGGTCTGAGAGTCCTTAATGTGTCCAAATTTGGAATGCATGGTGCTAAAATATTATGAACCATGTAGAGTGGAGAGGTTGCACCTGTAGACATCTTCCATTTGGTATGGTGGGTAGTCAAGTAGGTGGATGGACCTATTGCCTCGTCATATGCCTCCATAGAGGCACTACATCTATCGAAAATGAGGTATGTCATATCCTAGCCGTTGAGCAGTAAATGCTTCATCAAACAACACTTTATGTACAAGCATGTTTGAATGGTTGTAGAACAAGTTTCCAAAGGTGAAATAGGTCCATGTAGGCAAGAAAGTTGGACTAGGTTATGCTTGAACATTAGGAAGTTAATATCTTTCTCAAAGGTTTTTTTTTGATGAAAGCACCCACTACAAATATGACATATCGATCGACCTTCCTGTTGTAATTGTTGTTGTAACTGGTATATGTGTGCATCTTTGGTAAGAGGTGATAACACTAATTAGTCTGCTCTATGTGAAGTATGAGCACAAAGTACAAGAAACAATGATGTGAAAATTCTAAATCAGACGGCTGTCCCAATTGAATGGCTCGTCATGAAGAATGCACCACATGCAATAGAATCACAATTTGTCATTACTAATTGTAATCCCTTGGTCAAGATAATGCATGGGAGGATTCAATGAATTTAAAACAACATGGCATTGTGGATGTAAGATGCCTTAGTGCCATTCTTAAATGAGGGCATTTGCCTAAAACTTTTCATCATCATACCTGTCATCCTAGTGGTAGTGATTTTCTTCATTACACTTATTCAACCACACATGCTCAAAATCAAGCAAGATAGAAGAGAGATGTGTCTTAAATGTATGTTCTTCCAAAAACATGTGAAACATGCATTCTAGATAATTATTTTTGGTCTTTACCTTTTTGAAGGTGGCAATGAACTTGAAAGTGAGTACCTCATAGATAGGGTGGACATAAAATAGGAATGTGGATAAGTGTGCCCCATGCAAATTGTCATCCATAGAACAAAAAATTTGAGAGTTTTCTAAAGTATCTAGACATGCTCGTCTAGGCATATGTACTTGCAATTCTTATTCTTCTTAATAGTAGCTAACACCTTGTATTTTCTATGGAGAGTGCGATTCAAGCATTGTAGGTTGATGAATAGGGGCATGTCTCATGGATTGACTTCCTCATCAGATGCAAAATAGGAATAGTTGGGACTACTATGTCAGTGGATTTATTGTGGATAATTTGTATCCTCAGATTCACCAGGGCTGAAATCCTTAATTTTTACTCAACCCAATAGATGTGACAATACCACCCGCATGTACATTGGTATTATCATAATATAGTTAAAATTAAAGTAAAAAGAAAAAGTTTTTAAAAAGTAATTTGATCAAAGTAACTAGCGAGGAACTAGTATTTGTCACGAGAGTTTGATTATTTGGTTATAATAAGATTACATTTATTAAAAGGATGGATTAAAGTTATAAGATTTATTAATGGATGGAAACACTAGGGTGAGTGAGTCCCACTGCCACTACCTACATCTACTCTCTCACTACATGATAATAAGGATGAACATACATATGTTGAGGCTAGGTGAATATACCCTTTTGGAATTAGGATTACAATCATAAGGATATTACTCTAAGCTTGGCATCACATTATCTAGAGGTAATATATCCATCATATCAACAAACACCTATCATCAGTTCTCATCAAGGTTTTAACATGAACACATGATATATTTTATCTTAGGTTTGAATTTACGACATCCAAGATTTGATAAACAAGCAAAATAGTACTATATTTGCCAACATAAAGTTTGATTCAAAATATATCATGGTTCATAGAAGAGTATATGTAACAAAAATAACAAAATTAGGTAAAAAGGATATTCTTCACACCCTAGCAAGGGAAATACTCACTCATTACAAAAATATTAAGATTAATAGGAGAAGAAAGAAGGAAATCCATTGTCACATTAGAAAAAAAGGGCAATCATGGTATGTACTTTTGCATATTTGAGTTGGAAGACAACATTGGCTCCCACAACAACAAAATACCTTGATGTTCTTCGGGGGTGGACTTGAATTTGTCTCTCTTCCTTCTTTATGGCCTAAATCTTTTTGATGAGAGAAGAGGAGGCATAACAATGAAGGGAGAGGTCATCAATGGCAAGGGGCGTCATCAATCAGAGCCCTTTTTTAGGTTACGACCCTATAGCCTTTGTGTAGGTGGAAATGTCTTCATTTTATGTATTCAATCAATTGAAGAAACCACCAATGGAAATAGAGACAAATGTTGAGAATGGATTTTGGTGGCCTGGAAGCATCAAGGTGATCGTGCTTTTCCATGAAGGCAAGGGTTGTAACTATGTGCCTTCTTGATTTGGTTTTGAAATTCTCGATTCACCTGAGTAATGGGACAAAACTCCATGAATGAAAGAGATGTTGCAGGAGGAAAACGAGGATACAACACTATTTAGAACCCCCATACCATAGAGATTCCATCCTTTGGTAGAAACCCCATCAGTTATGAGTCTCATCAGTTAATGCATCCCATAAAATTTTCATTGGTTACAGGGCTTGAAGTTCTCATCAAATGATGAGTGTTTTTGGGCACAAATTCCTCATCAGTTTGTAGTGTCATTAGGCAAGAGAGTCATCGATTGGTTGTCATTGGTATATGGTCCCTTTGAACCAAGATAATGCAATCAATGAAAGTGTTGATTGATGAAAATGTAGACCAATGAAAATCTTATCAGTTTATTGAAACTCATTAGTTGATGAATATACAGACTAATGATAGTGCAAATCGAGGTGAACTTCCCTTGGGGGAAATTGTGAATGGGATCAGGTTTTTGTTTTAGATCGATGAGAATCTAAGGAGTTTGATGGAAAACTATCATAGATCAAAATTTTCTTTGATACCACTATCCTAAGTTGGTGTGTATGGATTAAAGCTCGAACTTGCCATGAAATTAAAGAAATTAGATCAAACCACTAATAAAATTACATAAAAGTAAGGAAAACTAAATGAAAGATAATTATAAATCAAAATGAGAAATATAAATGTAAAACCAAGCTAAAATTTGTGACTAAAACTTGGATGAATATGCATTCATCAGCTTCTAAGAAGAAGTATGCCCCAAAGAGCCTCTTCATATTCCCTCTATTCAATTTTTTTAATAATCATTTGGCCGCATAACTTCATATCAAGGTTGGATATGTCATCAAACAATGATTCATACCCATATGAAGGCTAATCTAGATTGATTTATCAGAAGCTCGTTTCTCTCTAATCACAATTGTGCATGTTTTTATGGGGCAAATTGACTTGTAGAGAGAGGAAGAATATCTTCTCCTTACTCTTCCTTTTGTTTTCAATTCTTGTCACAAATGTTGCTACAATGTCATAGGTCCCAACAAGACCTCCCCTTGATCATACCATGATGGCATACAAGTTGTTGAGGCATCACCAATCAACAAGATCCTAGATAGAATCAGTTGATCGAATGATCAATTAAGACCATCGATTGAATAGATGAATCAATTGATTGAAATAAAGAGTTGACCAGTTTAGTGTTATCAGGGACATCTAAAAAGTGGTTGAGATGACCGTCTAGAAAAGTGACACAATCAACTTGTCTGTGGTGGTTCCCATCGATTTAGTTGATGAAGTGACCATCTAGAGAAATAAAGTGGTTGCATGGATGACAACAAGAAGATTGTCTAGGGAGACTGAGTCAATCAATTTATTTTTGGAAGGTGCTAAAGAAGCACTATGGGAGATGATTGATTGGCATGTGAAGTGGACGCCCTACTGTAAGTGAGAGAATTTTATAGCCTTGATGAGATAATTGACTCACTTATAATAACATCATAGGGAAGACGAGTGAGCTAGGGTTGTGACTGGGAAGGGATAAAGTGATAGATATGGAAGTATGGAGGTAGTGGAGTTGGGGTGCCAATACTACAATTGTGTAGGTAATTAAGGGTTGAGGTCCCTCCACAATACCTAAATAGGTAAGGGAGAAAGGGGTTGGAGATGGAGGGTAGAGAGGGACAAAGGATATGCAAATGACAATGACAAAGTCATGCATGAGATGATCATCTTGAAGCTGATGAGGTGATCAGTTGGGGTGGCAAGATGCTCTGATTGGTGAGGTGATGACAACAATAATGTAAATGAGTGGCAATTAACTTATTAGATCTCTCTCTATATATCTCTCTTAGTTGACCAAATGCAAATGAGGCTATGGGCTTAGAAAAGTGAGGCCCTCTTTGAACATCTCAAGTGGCCCATGTGTTCAGCTTGCCAATCGGCTCGTTAATCTAGTTGACCTATTGGAAAAGCATCCCTTGAGATCAATAAATGTTGGAACCATCTAGCCAACTGTCTCCTTTGGTGAAATGATCAATTGGGTCTTGGTGAGGCCCTCGATGCTGTAGGTGAACTAATCAACCAGAGAACTAGTCATTGCCACATAGGATTGGACAACCCACATGTTCATTTAGTTGAAATATCTTGTTGACTGACTTGATGAGAAGTTGATCAATTGCCTTGATGGAGAATAGTTGCTACTACATGTATTTGTAGCAGAGGATGGACCAACCAATCAACTCATAGATTTTGATTTTAGTGTCACTTGAGTTACATACCTATTAGATTGGTTGGGCCACCCTGTTGATTGTCTTGATGCTTTCCAACATTTCAAAAAGGTCTTTAATGTGCAACTTCCACCTAGAACCAAGCATATGCCTATTTTAGGATCATAACTATGAAAATAGATACAAAAATACTTAAAGTGACATGAATGTCATATATTTTATGCATCTAACTAAGCAAATAAAATAAAAATTACAAAAAGATAAGTCATCATGTTTCCTTCTAACAAACACCTTGTTTAAAATCATTGGCTTAATGTGTGAATTTCAAACTTGCTGATGGTCAATGAGAGGGAATAGATGATCAACATGTATATTGGTCATAGTAAACTGTGTCTTCAATCATTGGCCATTGATTAAGAACTCCTCTAATTTCTCACTTTACATAATGAGGGCATCATGAGGGTATATGTGCTTTATGATGTACGGCATGGACCACTGAGTGCAAAGTTTGCTTAGAATATTTGGAGGCTATTGTGAACCAATACTTGATCCCTAACATGCAAGTACTTCCTCTTCAAGTAAAAATCATGCCGAATCTTTGCTCTCTCTTTTATCTATGTCCATTCTCATGTTTGGTCTATTTGAGATCCTTGAATTCTTGATGTCTCAATTACTTATTATCTCATGCAACCTTTAACTTGAAGTTCAATTGGTTTATAGTTTATAGTGATCTGTTACACCCCTTTCCCTTAAGACTGAGAGATGACGGTAGCAACAACTACCAGGGATGTAGGTGCACACACCTGGTCCCAAGAAAATCTCCATGCTGGGTGGAGTGCAAACACAAAGGGCCCGGAGCTTGGGAGCAAGGTTGGACGCGTAACAATGCTGCAACAAAGAAACAATGCCAAGCGGTTATATGCAAAAGGTGTGCAACCTAAAGGGATGCCAAGCAGTTACACCCACGGAGGTGTGGAGTTGCAAAACAATGCAAGCCGGCATGGGCCGAAGCGACGCGAGCAGTTACCAACGACCCACCCGTGAAGTAGTTATAGCAGCAGTTACAGACAGATAAGGTCAAACGGTTACAAGGTTGGCTCCATATGCACAAGAAAGTTACAACCGCACAAGAGAAACTTCCAAGAGACGCGACACTTTGCCTAGGAAAGGGTAGTTACCCAAATGTTTTGTAGGAGTAGTGGAGAAAGTGGAGGTAGTGGATGGTTATTGTGCAACCCCACTACTCCATGCATCCTTTTGATGAGTTGTAACCGCCAGCATGCCAGTGCTATATAAAGGGGAAGAGTACTTGACCATCCACAACATACACTAGAGGGTTGTGTGGATTTGTGGCCCGAACTATGTGAGAATTGTTGTAATGAGTACACTATCTTATATGCGAGTTTCCCTTACTCAATATTGGTGTGTTGCTTCTTCCATTTCTTGATCCTTTGGGAATTTTGTTGTGAAAGACCAAACCTTGGTTGGGAGCGACCTTGGGGCTGTACACATTTGTGTAAAGTGTGTAACAAATGGTATCAGAGCCTTCTTCATCCTTCAAGTCAGCGCGAGTCATGGCAGGGAACGACAAAAAAGGAGACAAAAGGGAGAAGAGCGGTCGTCTCACCAAAGTGGAGGAACTCTATTCCATTCTTGATTCTAAGTTTCTAGAGTTGGAGAAATGTGTCAGAGAGGTTGACACTACGGAGTTTGACTCATCTGACAGATGCATCAGTTTGCAAGAATCCATTATGGAGATCAACGAGGGCATGGCCATTCTGAAACATGCCACTCAGAAGGATTTCGGCTAGGTCCAGAAGGACTTATCCAATGCACTTGCCACCAGCGTGCCATTGGCTAAGGTAGACTCTCCCAAGGTTAAAGGTTCCTGACCCCAAAGCCTTCCATGGAGTCCGCAATGCCCAAGAATTGAAGAACTTCATTAGGGATGTGGAGCACTACTTAAATGCAGTGGGAGTCACAGATGAGAACAAAGTGACAGTTGCAGCTATCTACTTGGCGGAGGATGCTAAGTTATGGTGGAGAACGCATTCTAGAGACATGAATGCAAAAAAGATTTCTAGTTGGGAGAAGTTAGTGAAGGAATTACAAAAGACGTTCCTTCTGAATAACACTGCATGGGCAGCGAGAGATGCATTGCGAAAACTCAAGCAGCAAGGGAGCATCAGGGACTATGTCAAGGAATTCTTGTCCTTGTTGTTGGAAATCAAGGATATGATAAAGGCCAAAAAATTGTATCAATTTATGGTCGGGCTCAAGGAGTGGGCTCAACTAGAACTGAGAATGCAAGGAGCTAAACATGTGCAGAGTGCTATGGAAGCGACCAAAGTATTACTGGATCTTTGCTCCAACACTGATGCCTAAGATTAGCAAAAGAAGGACTACTCTGTGAAGAAATACAAAAAGAAAGAGGACAAGGCAAAGGCAAAAAACTCTAAGGCAGCGTACCGATTCAAAGACAAAGAAAAGAAGCCGATGGTATGTTTCCTATGTTCTACTCTGCACCGCATGGTAGAATGTCTGTAGAAGGAGAATTTATCTGCTATTGGGCTTGATCATCCTGTGAAAAGTGAAGGGGAGCCTTTACGAGTTGCGCCCATGCAACTTCTCAATTCCATTTTGAAGACAAAGCAACCGACAACATGAACGAACAGATTGATGTTCATCCCCACAAAGATCAATGGTGTCAAAATCGAGTTTATGGTGGATACTGGAGTCACACATAACTTTGGTATATGATAGGGAGTTGTGTACTTTGAAGCTATCTACTATGAGAGATGGAGGTCAAGTCAAAGCCATCAATTCTGACCCAACCTATGTGCTTGGAGTTGCAACAAGTAATGTCCAATTGGGGAATTAGACTGATGATATGGATCTCATTTTCGATAATCATGGGACTTGACTTCATCATCATATCTAAAACTACAGTTGTGATACCTCTTGGTGGGCTCTTAATGATGGGAGGAGAAAACCCCACTTTCATCTCTACAATGACTCTAAGGAGTGAAGCAGCTGTGCTTGCACTCACCACCATCTAGGTGAGGCATGGTTTGCAAAGGGCAAGACACTTACTTGGTAGTGTTCAATGAGGAAAAGGCATCGAGCCCAACGATGTCTCCAAATTTAAGTGACATTTTAATCAAGTTCAAGCATGTTCCACCTACTCAACTCCCTACACGTATGCCTCCAAGGAGAGAAGTGGATCACCCTATCGACCTTGTTCCCAGTGTGCACTCCCCTATGCAGGCACCCTACAGAATGCCTCCAGTGCATTTGATGGAGTTATGACAACAATTGAGCAAGCTTCTTGAGTGAAGGGTTCATCAATCCAAGAAAGGCACCCTACGCTGCCCCTGTTCTATTCTAGAAAGAGAAAGATGGAGCACTTCATCTATGTGTGGACTATAGGGCCTTAAAGAAAGTCACTATGAGGAACAACTATGCGATACTGAATGATGAAGATTTATTCGACCGTCTGGGAGGAGCCCGAGTATTCTTAAAAATGGATCTACGGTCAGACTACTATCAACTCAGAACTCACCATGGAGATGAGCATAAGACCACTTGTGTAACCCACTATGGGGCGTTCGAGTTCTCTTTAATGTCGTTTGGGCTAACCAATGCCCTAACAACCTTCTATTCATTAACAAATGCATAATTATTTGGTTACATTGATGACTTTGTGGTGGTGTATCTTGATGATATTATGGTGTATTCAAAGATGATGGAAGAACACTGAGAGCATCTGCGTGAGGTGATCAAAAACCTATGACAACATGATCTCTACCTCAAGCTAGAGAGTGATCATTTGGAAAACCAAAGATCGAGTTCTTGGGTCATATAGTCCGTGAAGGTCAAGTCCTCAAGGACCTAAAGAAGATTTCAACAATCAAGGAATGGCCAACACCCAATAACATAAATGAATTATGTTCCTTCCTAGGGTTACCCAACTAATATTGCAAGTTTGTGAAAGATCTTGTGAAGATCAACTCTCCTCTCACGACTTGTTGAAGAAGGGAACCAAGTGGGCTTGGTCCCCTGAGTGCATGTGTACACTCAAAAAAATTGAAGGCAACCATCACATCAGAGCTGGTGTTAGCTCTACTAGACTTTAGATGACCATTTGAGGTATGGATGGATGCATCAGATAGATCTATTGGAGGGTCCTCATGTAATATGGGCACCCCATTGCCTTCGAGTGTAGGAAGCTCAATCTGACTGAGCAGAGGTACTCAGTTCATGAAAAGGAGATGACGGTAGTTGTTCATTTCCTATGGGTGTGGAGACCATATCTCCTAGGGGGAAAGTTCGTCGTGTGGACAGACAACGTGGTGACCAGTTGCTTCAACGGATAGAAGAATCTTACACCAAAATAGGAGCACTGGTAGAATTTCATGGTCAATTTCGACGTGGAACTGAAGTATAAACTAGACACCGCAAATGTTATTGCAGACACACTTAGTTGAAGGGTCAAAAATGATGACGAGCCATGAGAATTGATATCAACAATAGTGAAAACAATGAGAGACATCCTACAATGAATCCAACAAGCAATAATGGAAGATTCTCTAGCCAAGAAGTTAGTGCAACAAGTGCAAGATGACCTTACTCGCCAATACTGGCTCAAAGATAGAGTCCTCTACATCAAGGAGAGGTGCCCCTACGTACCTAAGTCAGGAGGACTTAGGAAGTAGTTGCTAAAAGATGTTCGTGATGCCAAGTGGGTAGGCCATCCAGGTGTTAGATGCACCATAGACCTACTCTCTAGTAGTTACTATTTGCCAGCAAAGGACGACGAGATGGAGTAGTATGTGAGGACTTGTCTTGTATGCCAATAAGATAAGTCAGAGAAGCACAAGGCACAAGGCCTTCTTCAACCACTCTCGATCCCTGAGTGATCGTGGGAGTCTGCTTCAATGGACTTCATCACCGGGCTTCCTGAGATCAAGGGCATCGAATCCATCATGGTGGTGGTGGATCGGTTCAAAAAGTATGCAATATTCATTCTAGCATCAAAGAATTGCTCTATAGAGGTGGCAACAAACCTCTTCATACATGAAGTGGTCAAGAACTAGGGGATACCATGGATAATCATCAACGACAGGGATACAAGGTTTACAGGAAGGTTCTGTAGTGAGGTGTTCAAAGCTTTGGGTACCAACCTCAACTTCTCATCAGCTAATCATCCTGAGACAGATGGTCAAACTGAACAAATCAATGCTTTACTAGAAGACTACTTGCGACACTATGTGTTGGAAAATCAAGAGAATTGGGTCTACCTACATGACGTGGCCCAATTCTACTACAATCTTCAGACAACATTGTCAACAAGTCAGAGTCCTTTTGAGGTGGCTACACAGAGGAAGCCATTAACACCAATAAATTTAGCAAAGGGCAAGAGGGGATCATGCCCAACACCATCCCTCTTTGTATGTGCAAGGCAGGACAACACTGAGAAATGTTGTGATGTGTTGAGTGAAGTGCAACACCGCATGAAGAAGAAGGAAGATAGGAACATATGTGACAAAGAGTACTAGGTAGGAGATCCAGTATGGCTATGATTAACATTGTAGATTTGGAAGACAATTTGGCAGAAGATTGTACTCAAGGGTTTAGTACAGAGCTACAATGGTCCATTCACAATCGTGAGGAAGATCATGCCAACAACATGCATGCTGGATCTACCATCCAAACTCAAGTTGCATCCAATTTTGCACATTTTGAAGCTAAAAGAATATCATGAGGATAGGGACAATCCGGAGCGGATTGTGTCCAGGCGTGCACCCCCGACAGTGAGAGTCCATCTTGTAAGAAGAGTGGACAAGATCCTATCTCACCGTGTTGAAGACAGGAGTCGAAAGAACGAGGATGCTATTTCTTGGTGAAGTGGATCGGCTCGCCAGAATCTGAACCTTCATGGAAGTGATTCACTACTCTTTGGGAGTATGAGAGACTTCTACAGGAGTACATGCAAGGACTGCCTCTGAGGATGGTGACTCTTTTTGGTGGGGGAGGGTTTGTTGCACCCCTTTACCTTAAGGCTAAGAAATGACGGTAGCAACGACTACAAGGGACGCATGCGCACACACCTGGTCCCAACCAGCTCTCCATGCTGGGTGTAGTGCAAAGACAAAGAGTCCAAAACTTGGGAGCAAGGATGGATGTGTAATGATGCTGCAACAATGAAACAATGACAAGCGATTACACACAGGAGGTGCACAACCTAAAGGGACGCCAAACAATTACACACAGGGAGGCGTGCAACTACAAAATGATGCGAGCCGACATGGGCTGAAGCGACATGAACAATTACCAATGGACCACCCACAGAGCATTTGTAGCAGTGGTTACAGACAGCTAAGGTCAGACGATTACAAGGACAACTCCATATGAACGATGTGGTTATAATCGCACAAGAGAAACTTCCAAGAGATGTGACCCTTCACCTAGGGCAAGGGTAGTTACTCGAATGCTTAGTGTAGGAGTAGTAGATAAAGTGGAGGTAGTGGGCGGTTATTGTGCTACACCACTACTCCACGCTTCCCTTCAATGAGTTGTAACTACCGGCATGCCAATGCTATATAGAGGGGCAGAGTACTTGGCCATCCACAACATATGCCAGAGGGTTGTGTGAATTTATGGTCCAGACTCTATGAGAGTTGGTGTAATGAGTATGCTATCTTATACGAGAGTTTCCCTTACTCAAAATTGGTGTGTTGCTTCTTCCATTTCTCGATCCTTTTGGAATTTCATTGTGCAAGGTTAAACCTTGGTTGGGAGCAACCTTGGTGTCGTACACATTTGTGAAAAGTGTGTAATAGATCTATGCTCGAGCTCCATGGGAAGCTTTCATGATTTCCGTTAGATTGATTTGAAAGGAATGACCATTATATGGGTCTTGAACAATGTCATGTAGTCCCATAGAGAACCATTAAGCTTGTTGGCTCAATCCTTCCTAGTATTTCTGATGTCTTCTTTTGAATTGCCTTGGCAGTATGCCTCCACTTTCCACTATTTTGTTGGTGATATGGAGTGGCTACTATGTGTTGTATTCCATACTTCTTGAGAAACGCTTCAAATTTTCCCTTTGGAATATGGGATCCACCATCTAAGATGATGGTGCAGGGTACTCAAAATAGGAAGACAATTTTCTTTAAGATCTTGATCACTAGCTTTGAGTCGTTGGATATTGTGAGGATGGCTTCCACTCATTTTGATACATAATCCACTACCACTAGAATATACAAGAAGCTATAGGAAGAGGGGAATGAACCCATGTAGTCCGACCCCATATATAAAAGATCTCAACTTCTAAATACATCTACAAAGGGATCTCATCACTCATAGAGATATCTCCAATCCTTTCGAAATATTCAAAACATAGTATGAAATGATGATCATATTTAAAGATTGTTGACCATAATAAATTTTGTGGTATACCTTTAAATTTGGACTTGTTGGATCTCATGTTGCCCCTAGTAGGACCTAAATATCACAACTCTAGTATAAGAGGTGCCTCCTCCTCAAGAATGAAATGGTGGTAGAGGTGGTGGAAGAGGTACAACTCATCCTAGTAGTTGTGTATGATGTCATGTATGAACTTCTTCTTGTGTTTCATGGTGTATTCAGGATGTAGGACAACAACTACATGGTAATTGGAAAAATCTGCATATCAAGAAGTGTCTATAGATAGACACATCAACTGATTGATGGGGAGATAGTCATTAATTGGTATGTCATATGTTTCATGTATCGGATGGCAACTTATGTTGTCATCAACTATATTCTCACTACTTTTCTTTTATTTAAACTCTAGGTCAAATTCTTGTAGAAGAAGAATCCACTATATCAATATGGGCTTCACAACCTTCTTGGTCGATAGATATTGGATGGTTACATGATATGCATACACAACTACCTAAAAGCCCACAGTGTATGATATGTATTTATCAAATTCAAATACGATGACCAAGAGTTCACTCTTAGTTGTAGCATAGTTCCTCTAAATTTCATCCAACGTCTTGGAGGCGTAGTAAACCAAATGAATCTTCTATCAACACACTACCCCAAAATATCCCCCACTGCATAGTCACTGGTTTCACACATGATCTCAAAAGGGAAAGACCAATCTAACACATGAATGATGAGAGTGGAAGTGAGAGATGTTTCCAAACCAATGATTTTCTTTATGCAAATGGAATCTGACAACACCCAAATTTAGGCATTTATGCTAAGCATTTATTTATGGTTTTGTGTCATTATAGCCTTAATATACCCATAATAACCCTAGATCCTTATCTTTTAGTAATTTATATATTTTCATAGATAAATTTGCACAACTAGCCAATGTTGGGACTTGTAGGCACCAAGCCTAAAAACATCTATTCCCTAAGATTTCTCCCCAACACATGGTTTTTGCAGTAGCTAGGCTTCCATCTGTTGTGACCATGACATATGACATGATCGTGATGCTTGGCATGGCCGTGCTGAGCCCGGTACGGCCTTGCCGAGGACAAGGGTCATCTGCACGTGTCTTGACCGAGGGACCTGCCTCGACTGCAACACATGCCTCGACCACGAAACCTGCCACGACTGTGACACCTACCTCGACCGCGACACTTGCCGTGATCATGAATGAATCTCATCTATCATGACTGAGATGCTTGGCATGGCCGTGCTGAGCCCGGAATGACTATGTTGAGGAAAAGGGTCAACATCACATGTCTTGCCCGTGACACCTTCCCTGATCGCGATGTCTACTTTGACCGTGAAGTCCGCCTCGACTGTGACATCCACCTCAACCATGACATTCATCCGACCACATCCCACGACAAGACCATGCTGAGGAAAAGGGTCAGCTACACCTGTCTCGCCTGTGACACATGCCTCGACTGTAATGTCTGCCTCGATCACAATGTCTGCCTCAATTGCGGCGTCCACCTCGACCGTGACATTCGTTCAACCGTAACCCCCAACATGACCATTCTAAGACAAGTTCCGCGACCAAGACAGGTGCCGCAACCACGCATTACATACACTCTGCCTTCACCTATAAATACCCACCCCTCATGACCTGGAGAGGGGTTCCAAATTTTTGGAGGTTCCACGTGTTGGTCCTGACCTATTTTGGTTTCCAAAGCCCTGTGGGAGAGTTCCAAGGTCTGGAAAGGATGAGGTGCTCATCCTACGTCCATTCCTCCAGTTTGCTTCCATCTACCACCATTTTCCACCATCATTCACCCATATCCTACCATTCCCAACCATCTTCCACCTCCATACACCCACCAAGCTACTGTTTGGGGAAGAATCAAAGAGAAAGGAGGCCAAGGAGTCCAGAAGACCAAGGAGGATGACCCAAAGATGAGATCCGACATATATAGAGGCTAAGGAATAAGATCCACCTCTCCTCTATGGGCTAAATATCTTCTTCTTCTCCTTTCTTCTACTATTCTCCTTTATTTCTATACAAATGATGTTCTTCCATCTTTGTTCAATGCCAACTATGCATGTCCATGGCTAGTTGAGCTCCTTCTTGGCTATGTAGCCCGTTTTGGGCATGTTTATGTACTTTTACCTTAAAAAAGTAGTTTTATTTTAGATCTAGTATGTTTATTGTTCAATCTTTTCTTTCTAGTAATGATTGCTAGTTTGGTTGATCTATTTCTTGCTTGAACTTCTATTTCTGCCTATATCGAGAGATTCATTGTAGAAATAGATAAGAGAAGGTAGTTTGGATCGGAATCTAAAAGGAGGACTTTTCAAGGTGATCTGTGCAGAGTCGTAGACCTGGGCATGGCCGAGCCCAGCCTGTCACGGTCAGGCCCACGACCTGGTTCATCCTAGATCACACTTGTTCCTAGCACCTCAGAATATTCTAGACCTGAGAGGGTATCTAGAATATTCTAGGGTGTTGATTTGCCATCCTCGAGAGAGGTTTCATATCTTTGATGGGTTTTAGTCATGCTACGCGAAAGCGAGTGGGATGACCCCACATGAACAGATACCACAATACATACTATGTTTGGATGTAGGTTGCTTGCTGAGATGTTTGAGGGTTGTCTACGCCTAAGAATGGGTGCATAGACTACCCAACTTATGGTTACATATCTAGAAACTCCTTCTCTCTGATTAGTAGAATTCAACAGACTCTGTTTTATTTTCTTTTCTTTGTTTTGTTTTATTTCATGACAAACTGCTAGACTAGTTCTAGCTCCATACTTTTATCGACTATCATATTGGATTATCTGACTTAAGAGAGAGATCTTAAGCATCCTAAACGTCCCACGTCTCTATGTTTGACCCCATATATCTACTTCGACCCCTTAATAAAGTTGCGGGGGTCCTTGAAGGTTTCAAGTTATAAATTTAAGTCCGATCACCGCCCTCCTCTCGAGACACGATCAAATTTTTGGCACCATTGCCGCACCTACTGGAGGGGAATTGGCTCTGATACCATTTGTAATGCCCGAGCCCACTACCCAAGGTTCTAGTAGAGTTTCAGGAATGACGACTGGCCCCACAGATCACCACTAGCCTTAACTGCACACTTTGTCCACACTGATACACAAGCCGAGGTCAACTTCCCGATTGGTCACCCATCCTAGTACTACTCCAAGCTAAGCACACTTAACTATGGAGTTCTTTAGTGATGGGCTCCCAGAAAAGGAGGTGCACCTTGGTGATATGGGTAGTCCAATCATTCCTTTTAAGATCAACTTATCCAAGGCTTCAAATCCTGGGATGTTACAACACGCCTAAAAGATTTTTGTTTTGTTATCCTTAAGCCTATATATATGTATAATTTTTATTTTATATTACACATACTTGTTCATATATACTGAATAACTTTTCTTTTTCTTATACTTTTACAACCATGGACCTTGCTTCAGCAAGGCAGGTTATCCTGTCCACCTGTCCTCCTGAGTTTTTCCATAGTCCAAATAGTTGGCAAATAATTGAAAGATGTTCACTACAACTATTCGAGCTATACTCACCCCCAATATCATCATTATCAGATGTATCAACAAAGGATATTGCCAATCAGCCTTTGACCTCGATAATTCCATGGGACCAAGAACTGATTGGAGAAGTGGAACTAGCCGGAGAAAGTGTCAATGCAATCACCTCCTTCTTAGCTCCTCATCCCAAAGAACAAGTTGATCTGCTTCAACAACTACTAGAGAAACATGACCATCAGCTCCAAGTAGCCACTGAGATCGCAGACCGTAGTAGAAGTTTACTTCAAATTGTTGAACAAGGATTCGTCCAAGTGCATTACTTTGATACCGTGGATTCCCAATAGAGGTTCATGGTGAAATTGACAGATCTTAAAAGCATTACTACTCAACTACAACAACTTAATGATAAGGATGTTGAACATGGTAGGAGGCTTCAAGAGCTCATCTATTTAGTTGCCACATGATTACAAGTGCTAGAGAACAATTAAGAAGGCATCAATCATCAATACCATACCATTGGGCCTGACATGGAAAATACCTCACCATCCTATTTAGACCATCAAGTAGATTCACACGGATTTTTGTATGAATACCAACCCACCTGGGGAAGCCCTTCATGTTATTCATATGATTCAGATGATCAACCAATGGAAGATACAAGCCATATGCATGAATGGTTATATGATGATGACGACTCCTTGTAAGGCCCCTAAACTTGCTTACTGAGTTTAATAAGATTAATTATCATAATTGAATTCTTATAACCCTAATATAACCTTGTGATATGATTTTAAATCACAATAAAATCTTATGTTTCGAATTTGGTCCAATTTGGACACTGTTTGAGGAAGTTATGCAATTTTATGCACATTTTGGACTTTTCTACAATTTACCCAATTGAGAATTTTTCTTTGAAATTTATCACTTGCACTATGTTCCTTATATATTCTATCATCATTCTTGAGCTTTTTGAGCCATGGGGCGCCTATTTAATCCTTTTTTTGAAGGTGTTTTCTCTAAGGGTATTTTAGGGTTTACCCCTTCATGGATGAGCTACCTTCAGTAGCTATCAACTAATGAATTATTTGTTTTGCTTGGAAATTCAAGAAACGAGGGATAAGCATGTCTATATGGATGGTGGGGGAGCTTCTTGTGTGTGTGATTGTATATTCTTAATAGTTTAAGGCCACATACACTTGGAAAGGGTACTAGAACTTCAACTTTTTCTTTTTCTTTATCTTAAAGTTTCATATACTTATCCCTAAGAACCAAAATGATCCATTTTCTCCCACCACTTCCCTCCTTCTACAAACCTCAATCTCCCTCTATGCTTCTGTGAATTTCCTATCCAAGGAAGAATAAAGAGGGGATCTTCTTGGAAAAAGAATATAGGGTTGCAATTGACTTCCTTTTAGGGTTTAAAAAGCTTCCTTCTAGTGATCTTGACCTAAAAGAGTAAGAATCCCCTTATTTACTATGTTTATTTCTTTTTTATCCTTCCTCCTACCTTTCTCTAGGTCGTAACCTTTCTGTTCCATAGTAGAAATTTCTCTAAAGCTCTAAAACCCTACCTTTCTTGCTCCTTATGCTTAGGGTTTGCTCATTTGATGAAGAAAGGTGCAAGATGGATGAGTTCACAACTTATGCTTGGATTTTCTACCCTACCTGCTCATATTTTCTTATGTTTGGAGTTTCATCTTCTAATTAGAGGCAAGTTTTATAACTTTCTCCACATTTATTGCTTACCATAAGGTTTCTAGCTCATGTTCTTGCTTGAAAATGATGATCCATGCACTAAAAAGCTATGCTTGACTTGGATTTCGTTTTTTATATAGTTCCCTATTCTGATTTCAGTTCTAGATGAACCTGTGATCATGTGTATGTATAATATGACTTGGATAAGGTTGGTTTGGAAACTTATGGTGCTAATCACCTATCAACCAAAGGTCAATTTTAGGGTTTAAAGCTGATTTCTTCTATAAACCCATGAACCGATGATGGTACCATTGCAACAACCCTATGGTGTTGTCTTCATGACAACTGATGGTCGGGATTAAAGGTGTTAGATGATGGTGAGAACCTATGGTCACCCCTTAGGTCAGGTTTTGTATCAATTAGAAGTTTAATGATCAACCATTAAGTACCCTACTGATGCTATCAATCAATGATGATATTAGCTTAATATTTGATGCTAATTAATGAATATAGTGTTTATCTAACAACATATGGTGATTTAATGGTCAATAATGATGGTGGATCAGGTCTCCACAACCTATGGTGAGTTAATAATATAGTTGTAGCATCAATTAAGCCTTAGACCAATGGTTTCTTGAGTCACTTGATGCAATGGTAGGACCTATACTGTAATTGATGGTTTTAACATATGAACTTGACCCAATGGTCAAAATCTAATGTTTATTCCTCCAATAAAGTGGAATGATGGCTAATGTAATATGTTGGTCCTAATAATGTGATTTAGATGGTTTCCTTCATATGATCAACTTAAGGAGCTTACTTGTTGACAATGGATGGCTTGTTTAAAATGAACAGTCGATTGTGGGTTTTACCCTACTCTCAATGGAACTTTTTGTGTTGTTAATCAAGGGATGTCTAGGGTTAAATGGTGACTCTTTCTATAGAACAAATCAAGGACTTCATAGGTGGTTTATCCAAGGTGTTTATTTATGTAAACAACAAATGGTCTTTCCTTTTAAATATCCAATGGTTCTGGGTGACATTGTGGTATGGTGATATGGGTTGAATGATGATGGAACAAATGGAGGGTTACCCTTAATAAGGTAGTCTTACCTATTCACTCATATGAATAGAAGGGATGATAAACATATTGTGTTGATATGTAACCCTAATGAGGTATAGCTTGTTATACCTAGCTTTAATATAACTAAATGATGGTAATTGGGTATGAATAGACTTTTAATGACTAATAATCATGGAGTACTCTGTTACTATTATTGAAACCCTAGTATGCTATAACCCAATGTTTACACCTTGATTTATGTGTGGGTTCATACCTAAGAATAGTATGGAATGTGATGGTGATGATTCATCTTATGCATCCATGATCCAATGGGGATGCCATGAGTTAGGGTTTGGGTATAAGTGGTGATTAGTAACATTGATATAATTTATCATGTTGAACCTAACTCTAATGCAAATACTTAAAGATGAGTATTCATGTTTAACATTCTTATATGATGGAATGATGGTGGAATGACTTCCTTAACATGATCATAACCTTAATGTGTTAATTGGTGGTTATCATAGCTACATGGTTGATACTTTCTTATGCTAAACATGTGCATTATGAATATGATGAGTGTTAATCATATCTAGATTCCTTGCATGTTTATGTAATAAATAAATGTTCTTAATGTCAATATAACCCTGCTATGATTGTTTTTGAATATCTCCTAGCTCATTAATGCAATATTGTGCTGATCTGGTGTATTATTTGTAAGTGATGTTGTTGAGCCTTGTTATAAGGCATGCAAAGATAATGATGATCTTGCAGGGAATAATATGATGGTCTTAATGACCTTTGGGCATGGTTGAGCCGTGAATGAGGTGTAATCCTCTTGTGTTGATAATGATTTATACCCTATGATATTGTGAAAAGGATTTATATCCTGTGATAGTATGATGGTATTAATGACCTTTTGGCATGGTTGAGCCCTGAATGAGGTGTAATCCTCATGTGTTGATAAGGGTTGATACCTTGTGATATTGTGAAAAAGGATTAATATCTTGTTATAATATGATGACTTGTGTGGTCTCATGAATGGTAAGTGAATAGTACCATGTGATGATGAGATGAGAAATTATGTTTCACACATTTTATATCTTTTAAAAGTTGTGATATTTATATGCTTTCTAGAAGTGAATTAGGGTTTGTATGTCCACTTGTTTGATGCAACCTTAATTCCCCCAATTGGCATAAATAATCAAGTGCAACTCTAATCATATAGTGCCCTGTGCCGTAGAGCCATCTTCAATGTCAGAACTTTCTGGATGGTGAAATGAGTATTCCTAAGGGAAACTTGGAGCGCATACTGTTGAGTATGTGGGGGTGGTAGGTTGAGGATATATCCTTGTCATCCCCAATGCAGATTGTGGAGGAAGGCTATGGTCATGCCTCATACATCTGATGTGATTGAGAATGGCTGTGGTCGTGGCTTGGTGATTATAACATGATGTGATCAGAGGACAACTGCGGTTGTACCTCAGTGATTGGGTTTGAATACCCTATATGCTAGCGCCGTGACCTGTACCAAGGTGGGCTAGTTAGATGACTATGTCACTGTGGTGGAAGCTTTGACTGATATGTTACTGCCTTTTTACTCGTACTGACTGAGGGAAAGAAATCTTAGGATACCGACACTCCTAGATGTTGTACGGAACCAAATAGCCCATCATAGGGGTCAGTTGGACTTTGAATGGTACGATTCAAATTCCCCAGGGCATAATAAAAGATGTAATACAACCGTGTAGCATATTTGTTTAGGGTTATACACGACGTTTCACATTGGATGATAACCCTTGTTTGTTATATTTACATAAAGATGATGCTTAGTGCAATTAAAATTATAGTAGATATACTTAGGTTGTGGATATGATTAAGATTGTAGATGCATACATACAGTAGCTATGCTTGTGTTGATAACTATATTGCTACTGCTGATTATAGTCATGATGCTAGCTATCTCATGTTATTAGTTATGTTTAGCATGCTAGCCATGCCTTTGTAACTAGAGATGCATATACTGCTAATCATGCTTATCCAGATAGTTGTGCTTATGCTATTAGCTCTTCTTATGATGTTGATATGTTCAACTAATTAGACATGCTCATGTTGTTAGCTATACTATGTTACTAGACTTGCTCATGATGCTAGATATGCATATGCTACTAAAGTGCTTATATTGTCAACAAGATAAAGGATGATAGTCTAGCTAATGATGATAGTTACTATCTGCTCCTTTATGTATTTTGTTAATCATCAATACTGTTGAGCTTATTTTTTAAATCTGATTAAACTACTTAACTATTTAATTACTTAAAAATGTTGTAATCAATAAATGTTGTTGGAGGTTATATCTCTTGCTGGGACATGGGTCTCACCCTTGTGGTTCGCCACATTTTTTTTGGGTAATTGGAAGTGACAAAAACAAACATGTGGCAGCAAAGAGAAGATATAGTAATGAATCTTTGAGAAAGTTGATTAGATGTCTAGTGTGTCCTAGAGTCATCCCTGTACTCTCAGGTATAGGCAGGAAAAGTTTGTATATTGTGTTTCAAACGAATTGAACTTTTATTAGCATAGTAATACTTGTTTGTGTGGCATATACAAAAATTGTTCTCCTGTGTATATATGTTGTGGCTAAGGAGATAGAACAATTTGTATCAAATTCTTGGCATAGTATGGATAAAATAAAGTTGTTGGGCTCTTATGTAAAAGTTTCTGAGCAGGTGCTGACGTTGAAACTGGTTTTAATTTACCCATATTTTTGGGTATGTGATTAATTAGTGATCGATTGTGCTTTATGTTTGGAGTAATCTCATTTAGTGTAATGGTTTCTCACAAGTTGCTATCAGAGCTTTAGGTTCATTGAGTCTATAGAGGCACTAGGACTTAAGACCAGGATGATGTCTAAGTTAGGAACGTGACACAAAAACATGATGCATACTGCCTAATCTCAGTACTTGGATGCCCTGTCCAGGTATTCAATTATTGAAGAAAGGTAAGTATGGAACTCTTAGATTGTTATCTTTCTAATTACTCTGATCAAGTAGTCATTTTGAGACAATCTAAAGAGCATAATGAATAAGACATCATGCTGTGGATATCTCAATCCTACCTTAAAGAAGATGAGAATTGCATCATAATCTATCAAAACTTGAATGTTTGGTAGCTAAAGAGAAAGACACAATACCAAGAAATCTAAATCCGAATACAAATAAGCAAAAAGAGGAGTTCTTGAAGATGTGATTCAAGAAGATAATAAAGTAGAAGACAAATAAGTCTATGCTTATAAAGTGAATCAAGGTATGAAATCCACATAAGACAGAGAGAACTCCTATAACAAGTACAAAATGAGAAGATGAATGGGAACAATGACAAACAAATAAGGTGGAACCTGAGTTAATCTAAGACCAACCTATTTGTGTAAGAAAGTGTTAATGAAAAATCAGCATGGCATGTGAAAGAAATTAAGGGAGATGATCCCAATTTAATGAATAAAATGTGGAATATGATGATTTACTTGTTGATAAGTGGTTGAAAAACATAATAAAATAATTGAACATACCGAGTTTGATAAATAGTCATCAAGGAAGGAGTAATGAGAGATGTTAATCATGATGATTACTATGCTAATGGAAAGAAACCCGAAATGAAAAGGTAAAATGATACATAAGAAGTTGTAACCTGCATAATGAAAATAGAATTGGTTACCTTTTTGCTAGTGACATTTGAAAAATGTTGCTATGATGTGGAAAGTGTGTTTCCCTTTGTGTCTTTCCTTTCTAGGGAACATCTTTCAAGTGGATCATTGCCACTTGGTACGTGTGGATTCACTACAAACATGAGGGTGGATAACTTATTATAGCATAAGGTTGCTTGGACTATGGTTCCAAGATCATAAAGTTTGTGATGAGTTTGCTTTTGAGCCTTCCAATAATTTGGGAGAATCCTCTTATATGTTTTGAAATTTGTTATTTTGGTAAAAGTGGATAAGATAAGCATGTTAGTTCCTTATAGAACATGAGGTGGATACCAAGGTAGTGAATCCTAGTATCCAAGATGTATCAACAGTTTGGGAAGTAAGTGAAGGTTGGAGATGTTTATTAAATGAACATTCCAAGTGTTCCTCTCCCTTAAAGAGAGGGAGAGAGAGTTGATGATGACCCTCTAAATGTTTTTTGGAAGGAAAAAACAAAGTGATTCTATAATGTTGTGTAAATTTCAGTGATAGCTGGGCAAGACCACTATCCAGGATAGATGGTTTGTTGGTCAATAGATATGTGATACTATGTTCCTTTAAGATAAACCTATGATAAAATGTCAATGCATAAGAGTTAGAATGGATGAAATAATTCACATGACCATGATGAGTTTATCATTATGTCCTTTAGACTCACCAATGTACAAATAGAATTTATGAATAGGAGGAACATAGTGTTCCAGTCATGTCATACAAGTTATATCAAGCTTTGAATGATGACATGTCAAAGTATTTCAAATATGGTAAAAAATATGATCAATATTTCTTCAAAAATCTTAGGGTTGCCAAAGTAGTAATAGCCAAGAGACAAGTTGAACAAGAGTGAGATGGTATTGATTAAATGTCTTTATGGGATCATGATATGTCTTCTAAGTGGGTTGCATAAATCCTAAAAAGGTGAAGATACTATTGTTGTTTCATCCCTAACAAGGTTGACTAGGAATGATGTATCCTTGTATGGAATGACAGGTGCCAGTGTTAGCATTTCTGTTGATGCTGAAAAAGAACTGACAAGTGTTCCAATGTCAGTGTATCTAGAAAAAAAAGGATGGATACATCACCTTTTTTATGCTTCAAGGAATGTTATGATACACATGCCATGATTGGTAAAAACCTATCAAGTATGAATTTTAAGTAATGTGTTGATACAATAGATATAATTTTAGGATGATATCTAGAATTTAAAGTTGAACATTACTACTAGAGTTGTACAGATGACACAATAATTTTCTACATTCCATATTGAGAATGTCTTCTTAGGTGGGGGTTTTTGTGTTGACCCAATATGAGATATGTATGAATGATATGACATCACTATGATATGCAAGTAACCATGTGAAGGTAATAGGATGAGGTGTATAGGAAGTACCCATCTTTGTTTACCTTGGATTTTGGGGGCAAAATCTCTACTAGGTGTTTATAGTTTAAGGCCCCTAAACTTGCTTAATGAGTTGAATAAGCTTACTATCATAATTCAATTCTTATAACCCTAATATGAAAGATAGGAGATGGCTTCCCGAGCTCCCGCTTCTGTGGGTGTCAAGGCGAATGGGGCGGCGGTGAATCACCAGCAGCCCCCCTGGAGATCTGAGGGATGTCGTAGGGTCGTCGGCTGCAAGTAGTAGTGGATCTATAGTGCCGACGACTGGAGTAAATGCCTCTATATCTAAAGATGTTCCTCCGGTCAGTTGGGAGAGTTTCAGGCCTAGAACTTCTGGGAATGCCACAGATCTGAAGAAGGTAGAAGTAGCCATAGTTGAAGGAAAGATAATCTATCCTAAAAAAGAAGCTGACGAGAATGCTAACAAATGGAACAAGTTCCTGCTGGGCTATGTAATTGATTTTCTTCCTCATATTCCTACTCTTACTGCATTCTTTGACTCTGTCTGGAGAACTCGGAGCTTCTTTGAGATTTTCAATATAGGAGATGGTATGTTTCTGATAAAATTCGATGAGTCTGAGGATTTGGATGAAGTTGTCAAGGGCAAATGGTGGGTGAAAGGTAGATCGGTAGTGTTTAAAAGGTGAAAACCTAGCGATATGGTGAACAGAGTTCCTCTCTCAGATGTTCCTGTGTGGGTAGACATTCTGCATCTTCCGATGGAACTTTGGGACAACAGGACATTTAGTAGAATTGGATCATTCTTGGGTATGCCGGTGAGAATGGACGAGACCACGACCAATTTAAGGCGCTTGGATGTTGCAAGAATACTGGTTATTATGGGGAAGGAAGCTGAATTTCCGAATAAGCTTGTTCTGAGAAGCGACGAAGGGGAAGAACATACGGTATTCCTTGAGTATGAGTGGATTCCGTACCGGTGTCCTAGCTGTGGATTCTTGGGCCATGGTGAATGTAGCAAGTAGCCGATCAGAGTTCAAAGGTCGACTGGTAACATTGTTCAAAAGAAACCCTGGGAAGTTAAAAAAGTCTCTACAACACAAGTATTTGATGTTTTTCCAGCTAATCAGTCTATTACTAGATCCGACTTTGTGATTGAGGAGATTACTGATGAAGCCAAAATTCTAAAAGGTAAGGATAGTGTTGTGCAAATAGAGCTTGCTGTTGAAGATGAAGCACTGTCGGCTTTAGTTAATGAAGGACTGGAACCTGCCCCAAGCATGGTGTCCTCAGTGCCATCTACCCCATTGGTTACTCAGGTTTTATCCAATGTTTCTCCAGATAGCTCTGGTATTGATAAGCTTCAACTTGACCCTGGTGATAGGAGGCTGAATATATTCCCCCTGGAATTCACGTGAAACAAGCTACTGGTATCTTTCATAGAATTGCAGATTCGAATTTTTCTCCTATCCTGGCTCAAGTGGAGGAACTCCATGTTGGCAATGATGATGCTGAGGCTGGCAGCTCAACAGCCAAAGTGGACAAATGATATCTATCAAGTTAACCTCCTGGAATGTCAGGGGCCTCTCTAACAAGGTGAGGAGTGTCCAGGAGGTTGTTAGAAGATCTGACAGTCATGTGTTTGTGTTGATAGAAACTAAAGTTCACAAAAAGAGGATAGACAAGCTTATGTCGAAGTTTTTTCCTGAGTTTGGCTATGAGTCCAACATTGACTCTCATGTTCTTGGTAGAATTATTGTGCTGTGGAAACCTGATCTCTGCAATGTTATCAAGCTGAAGGAGACTGACCAACACATTTTGTTGGATATTGAGGTTGGTAACCATAACTTTTGGATTTCTACTGTTTATGGTCACTATGAAGATAATGACAGATCTAGTCTTTGGGAATCCCTTGATAGCACAACCCAAATTTGTTCTAAGCCTTGGCTTATGATTGGGGATTTTAACGCAGTTCGAAAGGATATTGAGAGGCAAGGCAAGTGCCCCGCTTCTAGGAAGTCTATGGAGGAATTTAATTCTTTTCTTCTTAAATGTGGTATTGTGGAGCTTGACCTCAAGGGTCCATTCTTTTCTTGGGATAACCACCAACCTGGTGATAGGTTTATCACTTCTAAGATTGATAGAGCTCTTCCTAATAATCTTTTTCTGACGTACTTTGATAACTTCTCTGGCGAACTTGTCTCGAATACTCTAGGGGACCATAAACAACTTAACATTTTTATTGGTGAACCCAAAGTTGTTAAGTCTACGTTCAGATTTATGAACTCTTGGGCCCTAAATGCTTCTATTTCTAATATGTCTCTTCCTCTTGGAACATTAGTGTTGATGGTTGTGCGATGTTTAAAGTTTATAGAAAGTTTAACACCCTTAGAGATAATTTGATCAAATGGAACAAGAAGGATGTGGGGAATTATCATGATGAAGTTAAGAACCTCAGATCTGCTGCTCTTCATGCTCAGGTTATTGCTGATCATAATCCTATTGATATGAGTCTTGTGGAGAAAGCACAAATGCTAAGAAGGGAGCTCTTTGTTGCTGAGTATGTTGAGGAGATCCTCCTTAGGCAAAAGTCTAGATTTCTTGGCTTAAGGAGGGTGATATGAATTCAAAATTCTTTTATTCTTCCTTAAAGACAAGGAGATTGAGAAAGTCTATTAATTGCATTATGATTGATAATGTGCTATGCTATGAGCCTAGTATGATTAAGGAGCATATCTTTGAGTTCTACTATAATTTTTTCAACAACAATCATTCTAATGCATGTCTTCTTGGTGGTTTTCTGTGGACTGGTGCCACTATTTCTAATGCACATAAGATTTCTCTTATCACCAATGTTACTCAGAGGGAGATCGATGATGTGATTAACAATCTAAATCCTGACAAGGCCCCTGGCCCTGATGGTTTTAATCCTTTCTTCATCAAAAAGTTTTGGTCGATTATTAAGAAGGATGTCTCTTCTGCTATCTTTGAATTCTTTACCAAGGGTAAGATGTTGAAAGAGGCTAACAATACCTTTATTACTCTAATTCCCAAAGGTGCAAATTCTATTGAAATTAAAAATTGGAGGCCGATTGCTCTATGCAATGTGGTGTATAAGCTCATTTCCAAGATCTTGGCTAATAGATTACAAGATGTTCTGCCGTACATTATTAGTGCTAACCAAAACACTTTCGTGAAAGGTAGAAACATTAAAGATTCTATCTTACTTACCAATGAGATCCTTCACGACTTTAATAGGTCTTCAGCTGGGTCCAAGATGTGTCTTAAGGTGGATATCTCAAAGGCTTATGACTCTGTTAATTGGAAGTTTTTGTATTCTGTTATGCACAAGATGGGGTTTCCTTCTATATGGATAGGTTGGATTGAGGAGATTTTTAATTCCACTTCTTACCAAATTTTGATTAATGGGGAGCCCACTAGGTACTTTAAACTGTCTAATGGCATTAGGCAGGGTGATCCATTGGCCCCCTACCTTTTTTTCATTATCATGGAGGCTTTTTCTGTGATCATGAATGAGGCAGTTAAGAAGAGGACTATTATTCCTATTAAAGCTTTGAAAAATATGCATGTCTCTCATTTGGTTTTTGCTGATGACCTTATGATCTTTCTGGAAGTTAACAAAGATAATGCTGAGAATGTTTTGAAGATCCTTAACTACTTTGGCAGTCTTTCTGGTTTGTATGTCAATCCTAGCAAGAGTGAGATCATTCTTAGCAAGGGTTCTGATAGTGACACCATCATTGATATTCTTAAGTTCAAAGAAGCTGAGTTACCTTCGAAGTATCTGGGAGTTCCGTTGGTTATTGGCAAGATCAATAAACAAGCTTGTGCTCTGCTTGTGGACAAGATAAAGTCTAGACTTGAGGGATGGAAAGCCAGGTGTCTATCCATGGAAGGCATGCTCGAGCTAATTAATTCAACTATTGGTTCCATCTATCTTCACTGGTCTCATTCCTTCCCCATTCCTAAGTCTGTTATGGAGGAGATTAATAGACTTTGCCATGATTTTCTTTGGGGTAGTAAGGATGATAAAAAGCTACTTCATCTTATTAAGTGGGAGAATGTCACCAAACCCAAGTCCGAAGGTGGCCTTAGCATAAGGAAAATTGAGGACGTTTCTTTGTCTTGTACTCTCGCTAATGGTTGGGATATTGCTAATAAGAAAGACTCCTTATGGGTCAAGTGGGTTAATGAGAAATACTTACTCAAATCTTCCTTCTGGGTCATTCCTACTAGTACTAATATGTCGTGGAGTTTCTTGAAGATTCTTAATGGCAGGGATACCATGATCAAACATGTTTCTTACATTATTGGGAATGGTAAGAGTATTAAATTATGGGTTGATCCCTGGGTCCCTAATAACCGTTTGTTGAAAGATTGTATTGGTGTTGATTCAGTTCTTAAGCTTGGTTTACATGTTGATTGCTATCCAAATTCTGTTATCTCTGATGGACACTGGAATATCCCTCCTTCTAGAAACAATAAGAAACTTAATGATTTTCTTGAGAAGTATCCATGCTCTTTGAACAAGGAAGATATTATTCTTTTCTGCAATAGGGATCGCCCTAAGATGAAGAATATTTGGAATTCTATTAGAGATAAGTGTTGTGAATCTGATGTCTTTAAGTGGATTTGGATGTCTAAAGCCCCAAACAGATTCAAAGTCCATGCGTGGAAAGTAGCTCATAACAAACTTCCTACTTCGGATTATGCTAGGAGAAGGGGCATTCTTACTCCCTCTATGTGCTTCCTGTGTAAGTGTGATGGTGAAGATACTACACATATTTGCTTTCTCTGTCCTTTCTCTAGGCATATTTGGAATCTTATTGGTTTGGAGCTGAATGTATCGGTTGATATGAAGTCCTAGACTGAGATGACTAAAAGTCAATGCAGCAATTTTAGATTGTTGGCCTTATGCTCTCTCTATTATCTCTGGTGGGAAAGGAATATTCGAATACATGAAGATAGAGAAAGAAACTGGACTGATTTGTGGAAGCTGATCCTTAGAGATCATATTGATTACCAACATCACCCTTCCTAGTGTCATTGTGCAGATGCTTTCTCGTTTCTAAACTCTGTTGAAGAATCCTTGATTTCCCCCTCGTTCTGTTCAGCAGGTTTTAGTGGGCAAGAATCTTTGCCTTTTCTGGGTTCTCAGCTTTGTTAAGTTCGTTTTTCTCCCTCCTTTTGCTTGGTGTGGTTTGAGTTTGGTGTTTGGGTTCTGCTGGCGTTATGCGAGTGTTGCTGCTGGCTTGATGTCTGCTGTTTTACCCTCCTCTGATGTTAAGCTGTGATGACGGCTGAGCTAAGATGTGTTTTATTCTGGTGCGTGAGGAGCTTCAGAGTTTATGTTGACAATCTGTGCCTTGACTGATGGTGTTGCCGGCTCTTGTTCCCTACCTGTATGCTTTTGAAGGATGGCTGGCCTGTTCTTGGCTCAATTGGCCTTGGGGAGCCAGCTCCCTATTTGTTCTCTGTTGCTCCCTCTTTTCTTAGGGTGAAGGTCGAGTCCCTACTCCTTGGAGTGTCGACACTCCCTTTTTCCCTGAGTTGTGCTGTCGTTGATGCTTTGTGGAGATGATTTTTGCTACTTTTGTGTTATAGTTGAAGGCTGTTGGAGTGTCGCAGCTGGATAATGTTGCTTCCTTATGGTTTTCTTTCTTAGTGGATATGCCTATGAGTGTATGAGCTTATCCTTCGGGAGTGGTAGAGATCGCTTTAGGTATGGTTAGATGACGAGTTATGTTTTGGAGGTATAGTTTGGTTGTTCTTTGTCTTTATGGTTAGCTTATCTTCTGTTGTACTGTGAGGGCTATGGAGTGTTTCTTGAAGGCTGTCATTTGCTTTGGTGGAGTCTCATATGCTGTGCTGTAAGGGCAAGAATGTTAGTCGATTGCTGCTGCTGTTCTTGGGGGTTTCTGTTCTTGTTTGGTATGCCTATGAGTGGAAGAGCTTATCCTTCGGGAGTGGAAGAGCTCTCTATAGGTTTGTTTGGCTGACGGGTTATGTTCTGGTGATGTTTTGGTGGAGCTAACTCTTTTGGTGTGTTGTGAGGGCAAGTTTGTAGTTGTTTTCTACTGCTATTTCTGGCTTGATGGCGTTGGTGGGTTGGTCTATTTTGGGTGCTGGTGGCTGTGTCTTCTGCTCCCCTCTCACCTTTGGTGATGGTTGAGTTTGGTTGCTGATGGCGTGTGGTGTTTTCAGTGGTGTTTGGGAGTGCGAGATCTGTGCTTGGTTGCTTTTTTGTTTGAAGGCTGTGAGAGTTCTGATGGTTCTTTTTGATTTGGTGATCTTCCCTCTTCTATTGGCTGCTATGATGATATCTGGTGGTGTTTTTGTTCTGGCTCTATTGGTGAAGCTGTGCATCTAGTTCTTTGATCCCCTCTCACTGTTGTTGTGTTGGGTGAATCTTTTCCTTTCACCTTTTATGGTGGTTCTTTGAAGCTTCTTGCCTCTTGTAGGTTGAGGTTTTTTCTCTCTTGTTACTCTATCGGGGACTTATGTCTATTTTGTCAGATGTAAAGACAGTTTTTTCTTTTAGTTGATTCTTGTTTTGGAATCAACAAGCATTGTACAGTTACTAATCAAAAATGAAAAAAAAGCAACAGGAGTTTTGGCGGACCAAAAAAAAATATAACCTTGTTATATGCTTTGAAATCATAAGACAAGCTTAAGTTTCAAATTTGGTCCAATTTGGACATTGTTTGAGCAAGTTATGCAATTTTATGCACATTTTGGGCTTTTCTACAATTTACCCAATTGAGAGGTTTTCTTTGCCATTTATCACTTGAAATATGTTCCTTGGATATTCTCTCATCATTATTGAGCTTGTTGAGCAATGGGGTGCCTATTTAATCCTTGGTTTGAAGGTGTTTTCTCCAAGGGTATTTTAGGGTTTACCCCTTCATGGATGAGCTACCTTTAGTATCTATCAACTAATGAATTATTTTTTTTGCTTGGAAATTCAAGAAACGAGGGATAATCATGTCTCTATGTACGGTGGGGGATCTACTTGTGTTTGTTCTTGTATATTATTAATAGTTTAAGGCCATGGACACTTGGAAAGATACTAGAACCTCAACCTTTTCTTTTTCTTTATCTTAAAGTTTCATATACTTATACCTAAGCACCAAAATGATCCATTTTCTCTCCACCACTTCCCTCCTTCTATAAAACTCTTTCTCCCTCTATGCTTCTATGAATTTCCTATCTAAGGAAGAAGAAATAGGGGATCTTCTTGGAAAAAGAATCTAGGGTTGCAATTGACTTCCTTTTAGGGTTTAAAAAAGCTTCCTTCTAGTGATCTTGAACTAAAAGAGTAAGAATCCCCTTATTTCCTCCGTTTATTTTTATCCTTCCTCCTACCTTTCTCTAGGTCATAACCTTGCTTTTCCATAGTAGAAATTTCTCTAAATCTCTAAAACCCTACCTTTCTTGCTCCTTATGCTTAGGGTTTGCTCATTTGATGAAGAAAGGTGCTAGATGGACGAGTTCACAACTTATGCTTGGATTTTCTACCCAACCTGCTCGAGTTTTCTTCTGTTTGGTGTTTCATCTTCTAATTATAGGCAAGTTTTATAATTTGCTCCACGTTTATTGCTTACCATAAGCTTTCTAGTTCATGTTCTTGCTTGAAAATGATGATCCATGCACTAAAAAGCTATGCTTGACTTGGATTTCAATTTTTATAATGTTCCCTATTCTGATTTCAGTTCTAGATGAACCTGTGATCATGTGTACATTATTTATAAGGTATAATATGACTTGGATCAAGTTGTTTTGACAACTTATGGTGCTAAGCACCTATCAACCAACGGTCAATTTTAGGGTTTAAAGCTGATTTCTTCTATAAACCCATGACCCGATGACGGTAGCATTGCAAAAACCCTATGATGTTGTCTTCATGAAAACTAATGGTTGGGATAAAAGGTTTCAAATGATGGTGACAACCTATGGTCACCCCCTTAGTTTAGGTTTTGGATCAATTAGAAGTTTAATGATCAACCATTAAGTACCCTACTGATGTTATCAATCAATGATGATATTAGCTTAATATTTGATGCTAATTAATGGATATAGTGTTTATCTAACAACCTATGGTGACTTAATAGTCACTAATCATGGTCGATCAGGTATCCACAACCTATGGTGAGTTAATCATACAGTTGTATTATCAATTAAGCCTTAGACCAATGGTTTCTTGGGTAACTTTATGCAATGGTCGGACCTATACTGTAATTGATGGTTTTAACATATGAACTTGACCCAGTGGTCAAGATCTAATGTTTATTCCTCCAATAAAGTGGAATGATGGCTAATGTAATATGTTGGTCCTAATAATGTGATTTAGATGGTTTCCTTTATAAGATCAACTTAAGGAGCTTACTTGTTGACCATGGATGGCTTGTTTTAAATGAACAATCGATTGTGGGTTTTACCCTACTCTCAATGGAACTTTTTGTGTTGTTAATCAAGGGATGTCTAGGGTTAAATGGTGACTCTTTCTAGAGCACAAATCAAGGACTTCATAGGAAGTTTATCCAAGGTGTTTACTTATGTAAACAACCAATGGTATTACCTTTTAAACATCCAATGGTTCTAGGTGACATTGTGGTATGGTGATATGGGTTGAATGATGATGGAACAAATGGAGGGTTTCCCTTAATAAGGTAGTATTACCTATTCAGTGATACGAATAGAAGTGATGATAACCATATTGTGTTGATATGTAACCCTAATGAGGTATAGCTTGTTATACCTAGCTTTAATATAACTAAATGATGGTAATTGGGTATGAATAGTCCTTGAATGACTAATACAATCATGGAGTACTCTATTACTGTTGTTGAAACCCTAGTATGCTATAACCCAATGGTTGCACCTTGATTTATGTGTGGGTTCATTCTTGAGAATAATACAAAATGTGATGGTGATGCTTCACCTTATGCATTCATGATCCAATGGGGATACCGTGAGTTTGGGTTTGGGTATAAGTGCTGATTAGTAACATTGATATAATTTATCATGTTGAACCTAACTCTAATGCAAATACTTAAAGATGAGTATTCATGTTTAACATTCTTATATGATGGAATGATAGTGGAATGACCTCCTTAACATGATCATAACCTTAATGTGTTAATTGGTGGTTATCATAGCCACATGGTTGATACTTTCTTATGCTAAACATGTGCATTATGAATATGATGAGTGTTAATCATATCTATATTGCTTGCATGTTGATGTAATAAAAGAATGTTCTTAATGTTAATATAACCCTACTATGATTGTTTATGAATATCTTCTAGCTCATTAATGCAATATTGTGCTGATCTGGTGTATTATATGTAAGTGATGTTGTTGAGCCTTGTTATAAGGCATGCAAAGATAATGATGATCTTGTAAGGAATAGTATGATGGTCTTAATGACCTTTGGGCATGGTTGAGACCTGAATGAGGTGTAATCCTCTTGTGTTGATAAGGGTTGATATCCTGTGATATTGAGAAAAGGATTTATATCCTGTGATAGTATGATGGTGTTAATGAACTTTGGGCATGGTTGCGCCCGGAATGAGGTGTAATCCTTATGTGTTGATAAGGGTTGATACCCTGTGATATTGTGAAAAGGATTTATATCTTGTGATAATATGATGACTAGTGTGGTCTCATGAATGACAAGTGAATAGTACCATGTGATGATGAGATGAGAAATTATGTTTCACATGTTTTATATCTTTTAAAAGTTGTGATATTTATATGCTTGCTAGGAGTGAATTAGGGTTTGTACGTCCACTTGTATGATGCAGCCTTAATTCACCCAATTGGCATAACTAATCAAGTGCAACTCTAATCATATAGTGCCCTGTGCTGTAGAGCCATCTTCAGTGTCAGAACTTGCTGGATGGGGAAATGAGTATTCCTAAGGGAAACTCGAAGTGCGTACTATTAAGTATGTGGGGGTGGCAGGTTGAGGATATATCCTTGTCATCTACAATACAGATTGTGGAGGATGGCTACGATCATGCCTCATACATCTGATGTGATTGATAACGACTTCGGTTGTGTCTAGATGATTATAACATGATGTAATTAGAGGACATCTGCGGTTGTACCTCAGTGATTGGGTTTGAATACCCTAGATGCTAGCACCATGACCAGTACCAAGGTGGGCTAGTTACAAGACTATATGTCACTGTGGTGGCAGCTTTGACTGATATGTCACTGCCTTTTTACTCGTACTGACCGAGGGGAAGAGATCTTATGATACCAACACTCCTAGATCTTGTATGGAACCGAATAGCCTTTCATAAGGGTCGGTTGGACTTTGAATGGTCTGATTCAAATTCCCCAGGGTGTAATAAAAGATGTAATACAGCTGTGTAGCATATTTGTTTAGGGTTATACACGACGTTTCACATTGGATGATAACCCTTATTTGTTATCTTTACTTAAAGATGATGCTTAGTGCAATTAAGAGATATTAGATATACTTAGGTTGTGGATATGGTTAAGATTGTAGATGCATACATACAATAGCTATGCTTGTGTTGATAACTAATCATGATGCTAGCTATCTCATGTTGTTAGTTTTTTTTAGCATGCTAGCCATGCCTTTGTAACTAGAGATGCATATACTACTAATCATGCTTATCCAAATAGTTGTGCTTATGTTGTTAGCTCTTCTTATGATGTTGATATGTTCAACCAATTAGACATGCTCATGTTGTTAGCTATGCTATGTTACTAGACTTGCTCATGATGCTAGATATGCATATGCTACTAAATTGCTTATATTGTCAACAAGATAAAGGATGATAGTCTGGCTAATGATGATAGTTATTATCTGCTCCTTTATGTATTTTGTTAATCATCAATACTGCTGAGCTTATTTGTTAAATCTGATTAAACTATTTAACTATTTAATTACTTAAAAATGTTGTAATCAATAAACATTGTTGGAGGTTATATCTCTTGCTAGGACATGGGTCTCACCCTTGTGGTTCGCCACATTTTTTTAGGAAGTGATGAAAACAAACACGTGGCAGCAAAGAGGAGCTATAGTAATGAATCTTTGAGAAAGTTGATTAGTTGTCTAGTGTGTCCTAGAGTCGTCCATGTACTCTCAGGTCCGGGCAGGAAAAGTTTGTATATGGTGTTTCAAACGAGTTAGACTTTTGTTAGCATATTAATGCTTGTTTGTGTGGCATATATGAATATTGTTTTCCTGTGTATATATGTTGTGGATAAGGTGATAGAATAATTTGTATCAAATTCTTGTCATATTATGGATAAAAGAAAGATGTTGGGCTCTTATGTAAATGTTTCGAAGCATGTGCTGATGTTGAAATCAGTTTTAATTTACCCATATTTTTGGGTATGTGATTAATTATTGATCGATTATGCTTTATGTTTTGAGTAATCTTGTTTAGTGAAACAAGTTCTCAGACTCCTATCCTTACCAGGGAAGTCAAATAACCTCACAACATGGAGGTTAGTTTGAGGAACCTGAATCATATATTGACCCATACCAGGGTGATATCTCTCATATTGAGACATGTCACTTTGCTTTGAGTAGTATGCCAACCATGGTTTGGAAAAATTTGTTCAATGAGGATGACGACGACTATTCCTCATGATGGAGTGAATATACTGATGACGATAAGTTGGAGCAGCATGAGCTGACATTTACCACCATCCCATTACAAGGCTTGGTGGACATTAGAGGAGCAAGATGGATCATCCATCACAACATGACTGTTGAGCATGAAGATACCCCAGACCACATAGAAGGTGAAAAACTTGGGGTGGTAGAACTGCAAACAAATTCAACTGGGGATACTTCTTGTTCAGAAGATGATTGGATGACTCAGACTGTATATAAAAATTTATCTGAGCATCCAACCTCAAGTTCAGAGGTAGAGAGAGAAGAGAGGAGTCCTCTAGAAAACTTTCAGCCTCTCCCCTCCATCTCATCCTGTGTTGACATCCTATGGCCTTCCCATTCATATTCATACATTGAAAGGTGCCTTGAGGATGATTTGTTGAAGAATTCATCTTAGTGCAGTTCAAGACAATTCTAGCACAAGGATGAGTTCACTAAGTCATCCGATTCTATTCCTCTACTTCAGACTCAGAAGGGCCCAGATCTCCACCCCTTATTCTCCTACATGGCAGACCCCATCAGTAATACACAGGTGACACTGGTCCCAAAACTTAGGATTTAGGATCCCAATGTCGGTATTGTGGGGGCAGCCACCCCCTTCCTCTTACTCATTTCTTTTATCTTTTTGTTAAAATAAATTTTGTTTTTCATGTTCTTGCTTAGATGGTTTCTTTCCTCTAACTGCTTAAATATATCCTAGCATACATGCATCATACTAGGACATCAATAATTTTTTTTCCCGTACATCCATGCATTCCTTCCCTACTATACTAAGTTTAAGGATTGCTCAAGGATGAGCAAAGTTTTAAGCTTGGGGTGGTAGGGCTGTTTGCCCTTCTATATCTTCATTTTGCATGCATGCATGTTTACTTCTTGCATTTAGGCATAAATTTAAATTTAGCCTTATTATTTTATAGGACTTTGTTCTATAATATGTAGCCTTGCAATTAAGGCTATGTGATGCGAATCTTGGAACTAAATGCTTATCTTTATGCCTAATAGCACAATTTTCATCTTAAACTGTTTGATATTTTGCTTGACCAGCTCATTGACTCTTTCCTTAAGTTTGGTTATAAAATATAAGGTTATGCACCTTTTTCATAGCTTAAAACATTATTCCCTTGATCTATGTTGTGAATGACAAGTCCAGGATATAGGACCATTTGAAAGAAGCTAGACTTTGATCAAAACTCCAAGCTACATTTTTCACAAACTTGCCTCTATCTAAGGACCCTTGAATCATAATTACTATCTTTTCACACATGTATCAAGCGGATATTGATGAGTTTTGAGCTATAATCAAGTTGAAGTGTTTTTCCTTGAGCTCTGTGCGTCCTCTCACCTTAGATTGAGACAAAAAGATGAAAATAAAAAAAATGCAAAAGAGGCTTGGCCTCCCACAAAATCCCAAAAATACCAAGATAGTTCTCACCCAAGCATATAAAAAATAGAATGTAGAGTATAAAAGCCTGAGTGTGAATCAATGAGCGTTGTTTTCTCTTTTAGGTGAGTTGAGGATGGTACCCAGTCGGTGTATGACTGCACTCCTGAACGTGGGTATGTCATTCCTAGTAGTGCCACTGTAAGGCTCATTAGAGTGTCACCAAGAACCCCTAGGAGACCTATGAGATCATCCTAGTAGCAGGGTTGGTTCGAGCACAGTATGAGGAGTTTGTCTCACTATTTTGGGCCAATTGACTCAGACTACAGGGACTGTTGCTCGTAGGGCTGTAAATGGGTACGGGTAGACCCGCGGACCCGCAAATCCGGACCCTTAAAAAACTCGTCACGGTTCTAATTTTTTATACCCGCATACCCTTGGACCCGTATACCCTTGGACCCGCATATAAGCGGGTCCAATAATGGGTATGCTTGGACCCAGACCCGCTAGACCCGTGTACCCTCTATACATAAGTAAATACTAAAATAATACGTTATATATATCATACTTTACTAGTCTAATTAATATAATTATTGAGATTATATCCTACTCTAAGGTTGAGACTAGTCATATAACTTAGAATTAACTATTCTAGTTACAATAACGAACATCATATGTAAACTTAAAATCAAAATGTCTACTAATCTACATTACTTTCTACATAAATTAAATGTTATGATCATGACTACAAATATGTAAACAATTACTCAATTAATTTTATTGTATAGAATATAGCACTGTCTAATATAACTATTACATGTTAATATACTATATGATAACAATATCTTGTTGTGTTAAATATATATAACATAGTCATTTCTCTTACATAAACAATATGATGTTTTATAGAACCGCTTACCCGCACATCCACTATTATTGTGGGTACGGGTATGGTGCGGGTCCAGGTTTTGTATTATGCGGGTCTAGAACCAGAACCAGACCTGCTAAATTTGATGGGTATGGGTATGGGTATGGCCAGACCCACACCGTACCCGCACCGTTTACACCCCTAGTTGCTCGTTACATGGACCAACCTGACACAGATCAGGATCCTCAGAAGTCATTAGAGTCTTTTTTTTATTTTTTTGCTTCTTAGGACCTGAATAAGTGGGAGACATGTTGTTCCCGACTGGTCTACATGAATACATGATGATGGCTCTTTTCTCATCACCCGTGTGATCACTTATGTGACAATTCTTGTATGTTGTATAACTATGATACAAGCCCTCATGAGTATCATTAAATTGCAATGAATTCACTTAATCTTTCCTGGATGCTCTTTGGTCATACTTTAGCAGGATTGTGCTCATTTGGTAGGGGTTTGTTCTCAAATGACATAGGTCAAGAGAATTGATGTTTTAAACTATTTTTCTTAACTTTAGCATTTATCGCCATGCTTAATTTGGACGTTATCTTTTTTATCTTTGAGCACAGTATTGCTTGAGGACAAGCACATGTTTAAGCTTGGAGTGGTTGATAACACCCAAATTTAGGCATTTATGCTAAGCATTTATATATGGTTTTGTGTCATTATAGCCTTAATATGCCCATAATAATAGATCCTTATGTTTTAGTAATTTATATCTTTTCATAGATAAATTTACTCAACTAGCCAATTTTGGGACTTGTAGGCACCGAACCTAAAAAGACATCTATTCTCTAAGATTTCTCCCCAACACATGATTTTTGCAGCATCTAGGCTTCCATCCGTTGTGAACGTGACATCTAAAGCGATCAAGATGCTCAGTATGGCCATGGCAAGCCCAACACAGGTGTGCTGAGGATAAGGGTCATCTACACGTGTCTCGACCGAGGCACCTACCTCGAATGCGACACATGTCTCGACCATGACACCTGCCGTGACCACAACACCTACCTCGACTGTGACCACAAATGAATCTCGTCTGTCATTATCGAGATGCTCGACACGGCCATGCTAAGGAAAAGGGTCAGCTGCACCTGTCTCACCCATGACACCTGCCTTGACCGCGATGTCTGCTTTGACCATGATGTCTGCCTTGACCGTGACGTCTGCCTCAACTGCGACGTCCACCTCGACCATGACATTCATCATCCATGCCGAGGAAAAGGGCCAGCTGCACTTATCTCACCTGTGACACTTGCCTCGACCGCATGTTCTGCCTTGACTGCAACTTTTGCCTTGACTGCGACGTCCACCTCGACTGCGGTGTCCACCTCAATCATGACATTCATTCAACTGTGACCCCCGACATGACAGTGTCGATCCCAGGACGGCCATGCCAAGATAAGTGCCATGACCACTCATTACATACACTCCACCTTCATCTATAAATACCCACCCCTCACAACCTGGAGAGGGGTTCCAAATTTTTGGAGGTTCCACGTGTTGGTCCCAACCTATTTTGGTTCCCAGAGCCCTGTGGGAGAGTTCCAAGGTCTAGAAAGGCTGATGTACTCATCCTACATCCGTTCCTCTAGTTTGCTTCCATCTACCACCATTTTCCACCATCATTCACCCATATCCTACCATTCCTAGCCATCTTCCACCTTCATACACCCACCAAGCTGCTGTTTGGGGGCAAAATCAAAGAGAAAGGAGGCCAAGGAGTCCAGAAGACCAAGGAGGACTACCCAAAGATAAGATCTGACCTATACAGAGGCTAAGGAGCGAGAGCCACCTCTCCTCTACAAGCTAAATCTCTTCTTCTTCTCCTTTCTTCTACTGTTCTCCTTTGTTTCTGTACAAATGATGTTCTTCCATCTTTTTTCGGTGCCAACTATGCTTGTCCATGGCTAGTTGAGATCCTTCTTGTCTATGTATCACATTTTGGGCATGTTTATGTACTTTTACCTTAAACAAGTAGTTTTATTTTAGATCTAGTATGTTTACTGTTCTATCTTTTCTTTCTAGTTATGATTGCTAGTTTAGTTGATCTATTTCTTGCTTGAACTTCTATTTCTACCTATATCGAGAGATTCATTGTAGAAATAGATAAGAGAAGGTAGTTTGGATCGGAATCTAAAAGGAGGATAGTTCAAGGTGATCTGTGCATAATTGTAGACCTAGGCACGACCAGGCCCAGCCCAGTACGGTCAGGCCCACTACCTGGTTCTGCTCAAATCACACCTATTCCTAGCACCTCAGAATATTCTAGACCTGAGAGGGTATCTAGAATATTCTAGGGTGTTGATTTGTCATCCTCAAGAGAGGTTTCATATCATTGATGGGTTTTAGTCGCGCTACGCGAAAGCGAGTGGGATGACCCCACAGGAACAGATACCATAGTACATACTATGTTTGGATGTAGGTTTCTTGCTGAGGTGTTCGAGGGTTGTCTACACCCGAGAATGGGTGCATAGACTGTCCAACCTATGGTTACATAGACAGGAACTCCTTCTCTTTGATTAGTAGAATCTGATAGACTCTGTTTTGTTTTTTTTCTTTGTTTTTTTTATTTCATGACAATCTACTAGACTAGTTCTATCTCCATACTTTTATCGACTATCAGATTGGCTTATCTTACTTAAGAGCAAGATCTTAAGCATCTTAAACATCCCACGTCCCTGTGTTCGACCCCACATATCTTCTTTGACCCCGTAATAAAGTTGCGGGGGTCCTTGAAGGTTTTAAGTTATAAATTTAAAGTCTGATCACCACCCCCTTTGAGTCCGATCATCATCAAAGTGAAAATATGCTTCTTGAGAAGGAGGTTCATCAGAGAATTTGTGTTGGAGAATTCATGAACAAATCTTCTATTGAGATCTGCATGGCATAGGCAGGACCTGATTCATCTAATTTTTAGAAAGGAAGAAAGTTAGCAATAACATTAATCTATTCCTTATCAACCTCAATGCCTCTACTACCAACTCAATGTCCTAGCACCATGCCCTCCTTCACCATGAAATGGCAAGTTTTCTAGTTAAGAACTAGATGCACCTATTATATTTCTAGAACTATAGAGAGATGTTGTAACAAGTGCCAAAAGAATTACATACACATATAATTATTTCATAAATACTTTCATGATTGTCTCAATCAATCTGGTGAAGATGGATTCCATGCACTGATTAAAGGTGGTTGATGCATTTCCCAACTTAAAAAGGCATCCTTCTAAACACATATATTTCAAATAGTCAAATGAACATTGTCTTATTTGATAATTCAGATGACCTGAATTGCTATTCAAATGCATAGAAAAACTGATGATGAGCAAGTCTCTCTAGAACTTGTTCCATGAAGGATAGAGTAAAAAGGTCTTTGTGTGCCAAGTTATTTATATTTCAACAGTCAATACATATCCTCCATCATGTGACTGTGGACATTGGGATCAACTCATGCTTTCCAACAAGAAGCACCCCAGTGCCTTTCTTCTTGGTAACATCATGACTAAGGATCACCCATGGTGAGTTGAAAATAGGATAGATAGTCCCAATTACTAGAAGCTTGATAACCTCAACTCGAACCACTTCCTTCGTAGTAGGGCCCGACCTTCTTTGAGGCTCAATGGAAGGCTTGTAATAATCCACCATGTATATCATGTTCATGCATATCACCTATCTCACTCATGTCAAGTTTATCATCTTATACCTCAAGGCCTCCATCTTTTTCTCACCTCAGTCAATAGTCTAAATTCTCTCCCATTTGTCATATTTACATTTAAAATTATTGGGCATGCCTTTATCTCATCAACAAACACATATTTTAACCCTTCTTGAAAGGATTTCATTTTGGGTGGCTTGGGTTCCTTGACTACTTATTCTGCACCATATACGAACTTCAATTTTTCAGATTCATGTAGTAGATCTTCCTCAATAGTGTCAAGGTGGAGTAGGAACTACTTTACCTGCTCATATGTGGACTCATAATCCTTTGGGTTAGTGAGAGTTGTCTTTAATATATCATAAATAATCACTCTAGCAGTGGCTAGGAAAAGTTAGCTAAAATTTGTAGGATGTTGAAGATCCTCCTTGATGTTAATAACAACAAAGTCACATGGTATAGAGACATCCTTCCCCACTCTGACATGAATTATTCCCTATTACCCCCAACAATGTAATCATGGAGGAGTCTGCAAGCTGGATCACCATCCCTTTAGGCATTTGGTCCATAAATCTCAGTTTCACAAGCTATAGGACATGATAGAGACACTATCCTCATCATTAGCTAGTAACAACATGTGCAAACCATGAAAAAGAAAACAATAAGCACAAAGTACTTTGAATTGAACAAGTATGTCTCTAAAACTTGTCCTTAACCTTAACACTAAAATCACAAACATGACTACAAAGCATACCAGTCTCATAGTACATACTCTTAATAGTGATAAACTAGCTACTATTCCATCCTTGTTCCTATGTGAATCTACCTCTATTAGTGGGAAGGTTCAACCTTTCACACAGACTGGTAAGTCAAAGTTGCAATTTTTTTTGTTCCATCCGCTAATTGGATATGTATACTTTGGTGGATGAAACATAATCATAACTCGTTGACCAATAACCATGTTCACTTCATATGAAATCCAATTTTTTAATCATTACATACCTCAAGACATGCATGCCTATCAAATTATATTCTATGTGGCGGATTGAGACCATCATCATGCACTTGTTTAGAACTACACCTATACCAAAAGTACAATATCAAATACATGGATTGCTATCCACATATCTTCTATTGGCCTCATGATTGATGTCCATGTAAAGTCATATGGTGCATATCAGTCCACATTGGCACACATGCATCCTATTGTCTAAAACCTAACCATATAATAACAATCAAATTCATAATATCACAATATGGTACTCATCATAATCACAATGAGCTGTTCATAATGGCTAACTTGAACACTTAATTGAACTTAAAAAACAACACACAAACATAACTTAAAATAGATGGTAAAAACATAATGCTCATCAAACTCATATATAAATTAATACCATGTGTTCAGTTGTGGAAATGACATAGTTGATTAGTTGTATCATTCCTAAGTCTTATACCATTCCCTAGCTCCACATGGGTGGAATGTTTTTAGTGTTTTGTTGAATATAATGGTGCCATAATTTGCTCAACTTCATCACCTTCTTCATCGCCCTCTTGCAATATGGAACCTTCGATACCATGTCTTATGATGGAAGTTGTGTAGTATACAACAAACAAGGATGATCTGGTTTTTTATGGTTTGTGCATCTATTGAATCTATACTCAAATGTATATGCAATGCTATGAAATGGTGCAACCAAATTTTCCGTGTTTGTATACCTACATCTACTAGGTAATTTTTTTCTACAAGAACAATCAAATTCCCCTCCAAGTTTGAATCACAAAGCACATGCATGTTAATAAAAAATTCCTGCCAACCAATCATCATGAATATGAACTCCATGTCAAAGCTCACTTATGCCATAACGTTCAATGATGGAATCTCTTTCTATTGTGATACCATTCTCATCTTCTTGCGATGTGAGTATGTATAGGTGTACTGTCAATGACACCTACATAATTATGTATAATTTTAAAGGTTGACATGTGATTTATAATGCTACATAACATTTGAAAATTACTCAACCTACTTTGAGGTATGGATAGAATTATTGGTTACCCTCAATGCTTTTCTATAATGAAGTTGAGGCAGTTAGTAAGAAAAAATAACTGAATATCAATTTGGTTATTGCATCAAGCATGTTATTGAGGCTTATCATTTCACCCTCATGTACATAATCCTCAACCAAGTTGCAATTTGTGTGTCCATGGGTGACACATTGTAAGAAATATCACACTTGTTTTGTTATGGACACTCCTCTACTACTAGAAAATGGGGTTTTTTTGTTCTACTTTAGCAACGAAAGCATGTATAGGGTAGGCTGAATTCTAAACATGCCATATGCTCTACATGGATGTATGTTTCAAGAGTTCTATTACCTTTCCATGCATAGTAGTAACACAAATCAATTTTAGGAGTGATAAAGCCATTTCATCATCCTCTTCACTATTGTATATAATGGCCTCTATAATTTCTTCAAAGACATATCAAGAAGTATCTAAGAATAAGTCTCACATGTGATTGAAAAACTCCTCAATATGTTTGTGACTAACGTGTGCCATATGCCTAAAATGAATTAAAAGAACCAGAACCTTATTGCAAAGATCACAATCATAGTCTTTATATGCATACTAATAATAACAAAGAAAAAATATATCCAAACACACTGCAAAATGAATATTAAATATGACATTTAGAAAGTTCATTAGACAATGAAGCAAATTTCCATAAGTACATAAAGTTTTTCAACATAGATAAGTGGGAAACTATTCAATTACAAGAAACATTAGAGGTCATGGGAATTATGAGTTTTCATGGGATGTATTGGAATCATGGGAATTATAGGATTTCATGGGAATCATGGTATGCCATGTCAATTAGGGAACTAGGGGTAGGTTCACTACCTAGGAACTTTTCATGTGGGGTGGCATGCTGAGGTAGGATGGGTGTACTTGGTCCAGTTCCAAGTCTTAACCCTATAGTGAAAGGTTGCCACATTGGTGGTGGCATGCAAGAGATATTGAAATGTCTTGGCACATATCTTCATGATGCCATGCGAGGAGGGATGTGTGGTGGGCCTATTTTGAATGGGTCAATGCCATATCCCATGAAGAATAACCCTATCTTATGAGGCAAAAACCCATTGCAGTACCTACCCACAACATCATGAAACTAACTTAGTAGTTCCTTGTCATCTTGTCGGTTAAAGTAAACAGTCCTATGGATACCTTCTAGCATATTTGGGAACACCACAATATTCACTATGAGTGATGTTTTAGGAAACTTCTAGCATAGTAGGGAGTACCACAATCTTCATTGTGAGTGGAACTTCTGGAAACATCGCATAGAACTATCTTAATACCTTTGGGAACTCCTTCTCAATAGTACTTCTTGATATCTGAACCTATTTCATTGACCCAATCAGATGCACTGTCTAAATGAGACATATCTTTATTACTAAGGCCACTGCGTTTCCTCTGCCTTGATGGATATGTTTAATTGAAACTATTTCTTGGTGTACTAACATTTCTATCACCCACCACATTGATATTTTCCATGTCTTCTGAAATCCCAGGGCTAAAAAGTGAAGTCTTCAACTCTGCTAGTTGTTGGGTCGAAGGTTGAGGTTGAGGAGGCGGTTGATAAGATGGAGTGACATTAGGAAAATCCACATAAGCCTCACTATCATTAGTGATGCTATCAAACCCTAGAACCTGTATTGTATTTGAGGCAAATGAAAACTCACCCTCTTGATCGGACATCAACCCCATGCCATAAGAGTGAGGTGATTACTTATTCAACAACTTGGAAAGGCTAATGTATGTCTATAAACAAAACAAATTAAAGAATTATCTTTACAAGTTTATCTATCCAGAAATAGAGTTGTATAGCTAAGTGATAATCATATGAACTATGTGTGGTAGCATTTGACTAGACATACCTCCACAATATTCCTCCATTCATCCATGTCATAGACAATAGGATTGAGTCGAATGTTGTTCCACCCAAACCCTCTTAGTTTTTCCAGTGTTCTAAGATCAACATAGTCCTTCTTGTGTTTTTTCCACCTTGACTTGGTTTGATCAATAATAGAGTCAAGCCTAGTTTTTACTTGGAACCGAACAAGCATCAATCTTCAACCTTCACAGATGAACTGACCGTCATTGTGCCTCCCCAAATCATACTAGGCATGTAATTCATACATCATTATGGAATTCCTTTCTAAATGTCCAAGTGAACCCTATGACCATATTGGTTTGCATGTTGAAACATTCACACTAGTTTTAGTATATTAATTTTGTTAAATCTTATTTAAAGTAAAACCTTGTCAGTTTGGAAATTTTTGTTGTCATTTGTCAATGTAAATAACTAAACTTATCAATATTATTTGGCTTTGAGATATGTTGTGATTTGGAAAATATGTCCTTTGTGAATATTGTCATATTTTGCTTCATGTAACAACTAACAACGTACCACAACAACATTACTACAATAATTACACACGACAACTAATTCCAAAACAATGGGAAACCTTGACAGAAGCGAGGGTGGTAGAGGATGTGAAAAGAAGATATGTTTTCATTAATGACATTGGACTTAGATGTGTAGGACATTAAGGAGGAGTGGTGCTATGGTGGAGAGATATGGATCCACATATTGTTTCACCATGTGGACTATATTTTCAAGGATGAAAGAGGACATGACATTTAGTGGGCTATTGGTGTGTACAGATGCTCACATCAAAGGGAGAAAATGAAGACATAGAACATGATGATATACCTGTATCAGATTACAAACATGCTTATGGTATGGTTTGGTGACTTCAATGAGATTTTGTCAAATAGAGAGAAAGAAAGGGGTATTCTAAGGTTGGAAAGAGTGATGGATACTTTTAGGGAGGCAGTAGATGATTGCCCAGTTTGAGAATTGGGCTACAAAGGAAGGAAGATGATCTAGTTCCATGGATGAATTTGAATACGAGTGTCAAGGAAAGACTAGACAAATTTTTGTCGATGAGGCTTAGCTCCATATTCATGGCAAACTAGAGATTACCAACTCTCCATTCCAATCATGCTGCTATTTGATTGACTATGACGGGATATGGTGGTATCATAGGGGGGGACACAATTTTAAACTTGGTGGTTGTCCATTAGTGAATGTTCAAAAATTATCTAGGGGGCTTGGCATGCGGAGATGGGTAATGAAGCAACTACAAAAATCAAAAGGCACGAGAGGATACTGGAAGACTGGGCAAAGCAAAAATTCGGCAGCATAAGGAAGTCACTGATTACTACTGTACGAGATCTAGATGCATCACAAGAGAAACAACCTTCTATATATATTTTAAAAGAGTGTGAGGAGATTTAGGCCGAACTTCTAGAGTTAAAGAAAAGGGAGGAAAGTTGATGGCATGTTCGATCCAGAGATAATGAGATGAGGGTTGAAGATAAAAATACAAATTCTTAAATTACAAGGTAGAGAAAAGAAAGAGGACATACCATAACAAAGGGCTTCTAAACAACAAAGGCCAGTGGAAGGAAAATGAAGAAGACATGGCTGACATCGCAGTGTGATACTTCAAAAATTTATCACGACGCCATAATAGAACTGTGAGGAAGATTGGGGGATGGAAAGGGTCCTTACATAATGAGAACCTATAGAGATGGAGATTGCACCTACAAAAGATGTAATTTGGGGGGCTTTGTACTAGATGCACCCAACAAAAGTACTGGGCCAGATGGGATGAAAGCAATCTTTTACTAGAAATTATGGTCCATTGTGAAGGGGGATGTTGTGAACTTTATCAAGGGGCGATGGAATGGAAGCTAAGATTTGAAGGAGGTAAATAAAATCATAGTTGTACTCATTACCAAGTGCAAATAACCCAAAAGAATCACAAAATTTCAACCTATAAGCTTATGCAATGTCCTATATAAAATCTTATCCAAAGTGATGGCAAATAGGATTAAGCTGTGGCTGGACAAAATTAATTCAAAAAACCAAAGTGCTTTTGTACCTAACAGATTAATTACTGATAATGCTTTGGTAGCCTATGAAATGGTCCATGCCATATAACTCAAAAGAAAGGAGAATACGGGTATGCTGGCAATGAAACTAGATATGAGCAAAGTCTACGATAGAGTGGAGCGGAATTTTCTAGGTGATGTGTTGAGAAGAATTGGGTTTGGTATAAAGATGTGTAAAATGATTGCTGATTGTGTGTCTAGGGTATCCCATGCGGTCTAAATGGTAGAAACAAAGGATAACTTCAACCAACCAGAGGTCTATGCCAAGGTGACTCTATTTCCCCTTACCTCTTGCTTTTGTGTTGAAGCTTTTTCTATGTCTATCACTAAAGCAACAAACTTAGGGAAAACCCATAGTGTTTGAGCAAGCCAAAATGGGCCAAGGGTGTCACATCTTTTCTTTACAAACAACATCATTCTTTTTGCTCGGGCAACTCTAAAAGAATGCTCATGTATAGCTTATATTATCAACAAGTATGAGAGAGCATTAGGACAAAAAAATAAATGCTTCCAAATCAGAGGTGTCTTCCAGAAAGAACGTGCAAGAACAGAGAAAAAGGGACAATTGCAACCTATACAGATGAAGGAGGTGGATAAACATGCAATATATCTGGGTCTCCCTGCTAGGATGAATAGAGCAGAGAAGGTGATCTTCTTACAAGTCAAGGAAAGAATTTGAAAGAAACTTCAGGGTTGGAAGGAAAATTTTCTCTCAAAATCTGGCAAAGGAAGACCTTACAAAGGCAGAGCCCCAGGCAATTTCGACATTCACAAAGAGCATCTTCAAAATACCGGACATGCTCTTAGATGAGATTCATGGCTGCATAGCGAAATATTGATGGGGTTCTAAAGGCATGAAAAGGAAAATCCACTGAAAGGCATGTGATAAACTCTGTCACCCCAAAGAGGCACGAGGATTGAGTTTTTGCTATCTCAAGGTTTTCAACTAGGACCTATTAGCGAAACAAGGTTGGCGTCTCATCATTAATCCATAATCTTTAGCTGGAGAGTGTTGAGGGCCAAATATTACAGGGGATCTTCTTTTGCCGAGGCGTATCGAGGTCATGCTCCGAGCAGCACGTGGCAAAGCATTGCTTTTAGAAGGTCTTGAATGGAGAGTCGGCGACGGTGCAGAATCTGATTCTAGGAAGACCGGTGGCTCCTAGGTGAGGGAGGAGGAACCCAAGAGGAGGATTGGCATTGCAATATGAATCTTCTCTGGGTAAAGGACTTACATAAAGAAAAATTATTCATGCAACACCCCATCCACCAAAACTCACACCCGTACTTCAGGAATACACGTAAGACACAATTAGCAATGTACGTCTCAAATTTAAAAATTTATCATTATTACTTTGTGACAGGAGAGAGATAGAATAATTAGTGTCAGTGGATGGAGAGAGTGCATTGGAAAAAAAAGGAAGATAGTGGAAGGAGAAAGAGAATATAATTAATAGACACAAGGTGGCAGTGGATGAAGAGAGATGGAGTATTAAATACAAGAGATGGATGGAGAGAGACAAAGAGAGAGTATCACAAAATAATTTGTACATGCACTATTAGCATTGTGCACGTATAAAATAAGTATCGTAATACATATTAATGAGCACTGCTTAATTTAAAAATACTTATAATATTTATAGTACTTGTGTATAAGTAATATTTGTTTAAAAAATGCTCATTACTAGTATAAATACGAAATGTATGAATATTATATAAAATATATATATAACTTATAAAACATGATGTACACAATTATATATATAGTAGTGTTTAATATTTATATTGGTACAATTTTGATTTAGAATCGGTAGTGTTCTTAATGACTTTTATCACTAATAACAACTTCTTGTATAGTTTTTATCCTCTTAGTCATCTCAAAATTCTTCGACTTGTGACACTGTGCTAAAATTTTCTTTATACAGTACCAGACGGTCGCTTCATATTTTGTATTTGCGCTAATCAAGACCTAGGTGTAAATCTTAGTGGAAGAGGTATGCTCTATATCATTACTCTTACATAAACCCGAAAACACGCTCGCGGAGTTGATCCTAGCAATGCCTTTGCCGCAGTCTCACAGACAGCACAAAGGGATTGACTTGCATGGATACTCAATAACATGGGCTTGTTCTAGGTGAGATCCGCTTGTTGTCTAGGTTTCCTTGGGAATACTCCTCTGTGGGATCCAAACCATGATGATGAGGCGAACAAAATATGGAGTAGATTGTGAGGGATGGATTGGCCGCCATAGCTCAGACACTTTGTGTGGTGGGCTGTAACAACGTGCCTACGCACAATACACATTATCCATGACAATCTATGTCCTCGCTGCATGGAAGAGCCAGAAACAGTATTACATGCTCTAGTAGAGTGCAAGGAGACGAAGCCTGTATGGGACACAACGGATCTGAGTACAATACTGAATGATGCACCTATGGAGAACTTTTCAGGCCACACAAATTGGGTACTAGATAAGCTGACTGTGTTGGATATCAAGAAAATAACGGTGAGATGGTGGGTCAACTGGACGGCAAGGAATGTCGCGATATTTCATCCAGAATCCACTGGCTCGCGTGCGCTACTGCCGGACTTCCTCGTACTAATTGATAACTATAGGAAATACAATAGCTGCACTCAAGTTCACACCGTGGAGCACCTAACTACTCGTAGTGGAAGTGACACCTGGTCCAAACCAGCGCAGGGAGCTGTGAAACTCAATACTGATGCCTCGTGGAGAAAGGAATTACCAACTGGACTTGGAATCTTGGATTCGTGATGAGGGATGTGTGCGGCAAGATGATCTCTACTGGGCAGCAGAGCATTCACCCCCGACCGATGATACGATTGTTGAAGCCATCACTTTACGCTGGGCTGTCAAGCATGCTGCTACATTGGGCCATGAGAAAATGCTAGTTGAATCTGATCGCCTGTTCTTATTAAGTCTATCAATACGAGAACAAGGGTCTTTTGGGGATGATTACTAACGATATTCGGGAAGTTGGCACAACTTTTTTGAGCATTTCATTTGTACACATAAAGAGGGATGGGAACAAAATAGGTCACCTTTAAGCTGAGGGGGTTCATAATCTTCCTTATTCCAACATTCGTAATGGCCCTTTTCCTACTTCGATTTTGTGTCAAGCAGATAAGGATGCTTATTAATGAAATGCTCTCCCCATTAAAAAAACTAACACCACAACAATTCAACGCATCATCTAATTATTTTTCATCTTTTTGAGTTCAAGATCAACTTGTTTGCACGTTTAACACAATTACACATGTCTTACAGACAAGACCTTTAAACTATTTAAGTTCCTAACGATGGTTATACTATAATATATTTTTGACTCTAGCTATTTGAGGAATGCACATTAAGAGGTATCCATGAGTAACAAGTCCAACTGGTCAGTATATGAAGAACCACAATGGCAGTGATTCCATGAGGATAGCTACATGGCACTGCCTAGTAGATAATTTAGCATATCTAAATCAAACTTATGCATGTTTGATATAAATTTGAGCAAACTATAGTGATAGGAATGATATCCACAAATATAGATTGATTAAGTAGCTAAATTTAGCACAACTAAAAGTAAAATTTTCAATGAATCATGTAAAAATATGCAAAAATAAGGTGGAGAAACTAATGCCACTAGAAAAATACCTCGACGACGATATACACGGTTGCTTCGATCGGCATCCCCGCAGGCATATCTAAACGGATTGAAGCTATGATTTCTAGATTCCTTTGGGTGAACCGTTCCAATGAGAGGCGACGAGCCTGGGTAGCATGGAACCGGCTATCTTGCTCCACTCAACAAGGGGGTCTGGGCCATACACCCCTTAAAACCATTGAAGGTGCCTACTTACACAAAGCTTGTTGGGAGATATCGACAGGCTCCTCTCTCTGGGCCAAGTTTTGCAGAGCCAAGTACGCCTCACAGTTCTCCAACTATCACAACAGCTTCCCACCGTATCTTAAGATGGGAAGCAACTCGTCTCCGGTTTGGAAAAAGATATGGATGAAGTTCCCCTCTTTCATGCTTAGGTGCAGATGGATCGTTGGGCAAGGTAACATCTCTTTTTGGGACAGCAGATGGTGCGAGAGGCCTCTTAAAGATCATGTTATCTCCTACAGCGACAGAAGCAGAGACTTCTTGGTCCATGATTTCTGAATAAACAACTCTGGTTGGGATTGACTTTCCATCGAACAGATCGTCGATGAAGGAGGAGTTCAGCTGATTAGAAGATCACAAGCCGCCATCTCTAATTTCTCGGACAAGCTGATATGGACACCAGATAGTCGCGGTCAGTTTTCTATAAAATCTGCCAAGACGACGATCAACAGAGACAGCGAGCCAGTTGCCTCATCTAGATGGGGGTGGATCTGGGACACCTCCACACCCAGGGCCAGCGCTATAGTTTGGAAAATCGGGTGCAAAGCCTTACCTACAGATGACAACATTGCTAGATGCATGATTCCCCTTGTCTCCCGTTGCTCATGTTGCAGTCATCCTTCGACTGAGACAACTAATCATCTTTTTCTTCATAGTGAGACTGCGACAGCCTTATGGTCAGCAGCAACCAAGCTCATTGACATTCATGACTTCGCGCCCACAACCATAGCTGACATCTTCATTTCAGGAAGCTCTCAGCAAAGAGGTAATATCCGCGGATGGCTTTCCACTGAGCTGATGACGCTGGTGTGTTGGTCTATATGGAGAGCAAGATGTGCACTTAGATTTAACAACCAACTACTCCATCACAACAAGATGTGGATAGACATAGTGGCTCGAATTAACTCGAATATCCAGAATAAACACTTCAAGAGGACCGAGGATACAAGCTTCTATGAACACCTGCAAAGGGAAGGCATAACGCAGCTTAAGATAAAGATCAGAAAGATCCATATAGTGAGATGGATCCCTCCTGACATCAACAATCTCAAGCTGAACATCACATCAGGCAAATCCATTGATCCTTTAGGCAATAGAAGACGTTGAGTTGCAGGGATTATCCACAACAAACATAGTTGCATCAGGCTGGCTTTTTGGATATGGTTGAATGCGAGAGATTACACATCAGCATATATCAGTGGCATTCTGGTTGGGCTAAAGATTGCTGTTGAGAAGAATTTGACAGTTACTACCATTGAAGTCGATGACTTGTATACTCATCAAATCCTTTGGGAGGATCGCACTTGCCCGTGGAAAGATATCACAATCACCAGAGAAGTCAGATCTATCCTGCGAGATGAACATATCTTGGGATATCTGGTTCCCAAAGAGGTTAATTCCATCCCTAAGGAACTCAGCATTTGGGGAAATAACTCATTGTCTGAATACATCACGATAGAACCAACCACCCTTCCCATGAAGATCAGAGGCATGAACATTCTTGAAAGAAGAGGATCTCCCTACATATATTTCAGCTGGGCCAAAGTCCATTAGTGGCGGTTAGCGCTGTGTTGGGGGCCGAGTTGCATGTTCTGTGTTTGTAGAGTCCATGGGTGATATACCTGCCTTGCGAGCATGAGATGTAATTTTTTCCGATCGATTTTGCCCACAAGATGGGGGTGGGATGAATAGAGTACCCTCTGGCTTCTAAAAAAAAACTAGAATGATATCCACCAATATAGCATGATTCAATAGCCAAATTTAGTTAATTTAAAGTAAAAATGGCAACAAATAGTAGCGAAATCTACAACATATGTTGACAGAAAATGGGGAAGCTAATGCACATGACTTAGTTTCCAACTACGAATGATATCCACAAATGTAGCATGATTCAATTTCTAAAAATAGCGTACTTGGAAGAAAAATCGACACTATCAAGATATATTAGTATAGATCTTGGTCAATTTCTTATCCATGTGCCTCATCATGTAAACATCTAGATTTTAATGTTATGCACACATGCACTAACAACCATGACATGTAAATGTGCACAACAACTAACATACAAGGTGCTCAAATTTGCAAAATATGTAGATAGCATTGCTATAGCATACTAACAATGATGCCATTGATAGAAATACCAACTAGGAATGATATCTTCAAATGTAGAATGATTCAATGCTAAAATTAGCATAATTATAGATTGGCCTTGTCAACATATAAATGCAAGGACGAAAGATATAAATTATCACAATATTTGTACAATTGTGAATTCATGGACCTCGTCATGTAAGCTACAGGGCACACCAGATGTTTGAATATTATGCACACACACACACTAACAACCAAGACATTAAAGGTGCATAGTTATTAACATAGATGGCATAAACATTAAATTAGCATTGAGCTTAGCCATTAATGAATGTTATACACACTAACAATATATTAAAAAAATCCGTAACATGAAGTGGTTAAATATTCAGACCAAATGAGCTATATGCATAAAATGGATTTGATGTCCAAAATTGTTACCAAAAACAAAATGGTGGGTGCTGGACTTGATAGCTACACTGTGAGAATTAGAAGTGCATCTAGGATAGTCAAAATCATCCCACTATTTGTCTACATAATGACCCCAAAAGACACACAAAGTACTATAGCAGACTAACTTTACCATGATGACCATTTTGTATCTACACAATGTTCATACTACTAAAATCAATCTACTTACTAATTAAACCCTAATCTTGGAGCATTTATGTTTCCCTCAATCAGTATCTAGATAGGGCAGATAGGGTGGTTGTTGAGCTTTACAACTAGCATGCATAGATTGTGAGAAACTTCTCTATCCTCTAGGACCCACGTAATCAACAAGAAAACATTTATAAACCCAATGGACTAACTTTTATGGGGTCATCACTATATAGATACACAACGATAAACCTATTAAAATGAATCCGCTGATTAGGTAATGTGCTGGTCATAATCTTGACAGTTGCTATGTGCACATATGTTTCTCCCAATATCTACATGCTAGATATTTTGATCAACTACCCATGTAGCTAGTATATAAATATATAGCATGATGGTATCTAGGAAAATACGACGGAAGGGGTGGTATCAAGGAAAATTTTATAACAATACACAATGGTGCATGTTGACATTCACACAATATGAACCTGCAAGATATGTTGCCCAACCACTTATCAAGATTTTAATAGAGTGACCCAGGAAATGTGGACCAAATTTTCCTATCTATGTAAACAACAATACTATTGCCATTATAGTATATTGAAAGGGGTAACACTAGTGTGGTACACATCAAATCCACATGCTAAAAAACCCAATAGTTCCCTTTTAAACAAGGTAGCTTTAGTAACATCATATCAAACATGGATGAAATTATCATAACTGTAATTACATGCAAACCAACTTATTCACATAAGCATTGCATTATATAAATATATTAGTAAATATTTACCAATTTAACTAAATGGACGAAATGTAACTAATTGTGTAAACAACTAAATCTAGTTAATACAAACAAACTAGATTCCAAGATATTCATATGTATAAGTACAATGATATATTCACATAAAAAGAGCTTGAAATAGATAAATAATCAAACCATATGTGACATGCAATATTGGATCAAATGTCCATGTGTTACCCATAACAATATAGCAATAAATGTTTCAAACCCAGTGAAATTTAATTGATGGGGGTCTAGAACAAGATGTGTAACGAATATGGGGTGGATGGGTGGTAATGCTCAAAACCTAAACCTAATACAAGGAAACAAGGTTATGAAACAAAAACTTAGTACACAAATATAAATATAAAGTGATAAAATAAAAATAAAAAGGGCATGCTATATCAGTGAAATTAAAATAGTTATGTAAATAATGAAAATGGAAGTAAACAATGTATTAATAGATGAGTTTGGTCTTTGGAGACTAGTTTGGGTGAATTGAATGAGACAAACAAAGTAATGCCAGTAAAACAATAAAGCTAATAAGTAAATCAAATGGGTAATTATACCACAACGTTTCACATGAAATTCATCACATGAAATTATGCATTATTTTCCTTCCACAAAGTAAATTTTCTTGACATCAGATCCATTCAAGGATGTAATTAACAAGTAAACTTTATTTTAAACTAACTCTATAATAGGGTATCTAGATGGGTAACAATAGTGTGGTTCATATATAATCCACATGCTAAGATAACCCAACATTTCCCTTTAAAAAAATGTTTGTCTGATAACATCACTCCATCAGGGATAACATCACTCCATGAGGGTTACAATTATCATAGAATATAATTTCTTATAACTAGATGTATGTAAGAAAAAAAAACCAATGGCATCAAAATCAACTAGGCATGATATACTAAAATGTAACATGAATCACTAAATTCAGCATAACTGAAAGAGAAATTGGCACAACAATGATATAAACACTAGGTAGGATGATGTAAAATTAGCACAAATCTTGGATAATTTTGATTCTATGTGCTTCACCAAACCAACATTAGGGCACATGATATATTTAAATGCTATACAAACACATACCCACAACCATGACATATGAATGTGCATACCTACCTACATACTAGGTACTAAAGTATGCAAAATATGGAAACATCATTGCTACTAAAAACTAACAATGATGCCAATTAAATTTATTTTAACTAGGAATGGCATCCTTCAATGAACATGAACCATCAACTAAATTTAGCATAATTAGAAGTAATATTAACACTGCCAAGATAAATGTAATTAGGAGGATTTAAATTATCACAAACATTGGACAATTTCAAATACATACATCTCGTCATGTAAACATTAGGGCACATGAGATGACTAAATGTTATGTACACAAATGTGAAAAACAATGAGATGTGAATGTGCATAGGTACTAGTGGACAAGGTACTAAAGTTTGCAAAACATGAAAATAATAATTTCTACTAGCTGAGTAATAATGATACCATTGAACCAACTAGGAATTATATCGTCAAATGTAGCTTGATTCAATAGCTAAGTTTAGCACAAACAAAATGGCACTGCCAATATATTCATGAGATGTTTGAACACTATTTGCACACTCATACACACATAGACACTAATAACAACCCCAAATTTAAGTGCACAAACAAATAGTTATATATGCGTGCGCACACACACACATTAATAACATGTGATTCCCATTTTGGACAATGCCAACTAAATATGGTTAATTAACTAAAATCAAGGAAACATATCAAGTCTGAATACAATGAAAGCAAACTTAAAATGCATCACAAATAAATGCATTGCAAATATGTGCATCAATCCTCATAATAAATAGATATCCAAACCCATACCAAATATTTCAATTTAATGTGTATTGGAGATACCAATGCCACATACATCAAAATAAAGTAGGCATGCCTAATGCAGTCCACTAGTAAAGTCTGCAAAAAAAATGATGTCATAGCTAATATAGGTAGAGAAACAAATTTCACTGACATCGTACCCAAGTAGGCATGATATCCTAAATTGAATTAGCATTGGGGTCATATAATAGGATTGAATGCGGACAATTAAGTAAAACATAGGAGTACCTGTCAAACGGGTGGGTGGGATGGATTTGGGTTGGGTCGTTGTGGGTGCGGGTCAAAAAGATACACTTCTAAATGGGTGAGAGAAAAGCACACCCATACCCGACCCAACGGGTTGTGGGTTTCCATGGGTTCCCATTTAAAATGTGTGCAACCAACAATAAGTTGCTAGTTGTTTTCCCTAACACTAAAAATAACATTTAAAACAACTTGTAACTATTGTTTTTATGTCAAATATAGTACAAAGAGACCAACTACAATGTTTGATGTCGAACCATTTGATAAGTTGTTCACATATGTTTATGCAAACTTAAAGAAAAAATAACAACTAGTTGTTGTATTTCGATGTAAAATAGGAAAATTAATGTAGTTTTCATAGATACATATCACAAAACAACACATAATCTTATCATGTAACATTAGACATTTCTAATATTACAAGTACTGTTATTGTCTATTGCAAACACAAAATAAAGAGAATACAATTGTTGTTGGTAAAGGTAAAGAGTTGACTTGTAAGAAACAAGTAATATCTTTTAATAGGTGTATGTGTATATTATGTACATAAATATATTTGCTTCAGTTAAATGGGTCACCCGCGGGACACTTGTGAAATCTACTAAACAAACAAGTGGGTATGCGTTTGGGTGATTTTCAATGGGTGACAAATTTTGCCACCCAAACCCAAGTTAAACGGGTCGACTCGTGGGAGCCTGCACATTTTGACCCAATTTGACAGGACTATGCAAGACGCATACTACATCTACATGTCATGAACAATAAACCTAAACACAAAAAATATCCCAAATAAATGCATCCAAATGAATCTAAAACTAACCTAGACCCAAAATTCAAAAATGCATCACAAATTTAAGTGTCAAACCACATAGCAAATAAAAAATCTAAATACATGCCAAACAGTCCAAATCAATATGATAATGGAATCGCAAAACAAAACCAAAGAAATAACAATATCTGACCAGATGACCAAATACCAACATATGTTTCAAAGCATCTAAACCTTCATTACATTGAGGTCGAACTGATTTGTTTATTAGAAATAATGATATTGCATGAAATCATGGTAGATGTGAAAAATGCAAAAGCACAAAACCAGTGCGAGGTATAACTAGACATATAAATAAACACGTGGAAAGAATATTGAAAATTCATCTTGATATATCAAACATCAAAATTAGAGTAAGCATCAATAAGAATGTCAATCAATAAAATTAATGGCGCACAAGGTCTTAGATGCACAAAGGGAGATAATAATGAGGTCTCCTCATTGCAAAGAAATGAGCTAGTAGGATAACAATAAAGAGGCAATTTGACAAGACAAAGCATCAAACTAGAGTCACAAGGAAACATGCAATACAAGGGAGATTCACATGCAATATCAAATTCAACAAGAGACACATTAATAATAGGAAAATTAGTAGAAGAAGTAGATCAGAACATAGTGATATAGTGAAAAAAGCAACCACACATGAGAGAATAGGGTTACATTGATTCGATACACATAACCCTATATAATGTCGTGGGCTAGGGTTTTAGATAGGAATGATAAATAGATAAATAACTACAGGGGTTAGAGGAAATGAATAATTGTGGTTGGTGTTACAAACATACCAATAATAGTGGGGATTCCTCCCTTTGACATTGTCGATGGTGTAGAAGAGAAAGGGGAGACAACAACACAAGACAATGCATCATCAAGTAGTACGTGGGAGTGGGGAAAGGGGAGCGCCATGGAGTGGATAGAGACTTTCATGACTTAGGGGAGGTTTGTTTGTATCCTTTTCTTATGCTCCGTTTGGAAAAGCATTGGCATTCAATGCCTGCTGGATTTCTACTGGTCAGCCACTGCTTCCATTTGACGCGATGCAGAAAATTTAAAAACAGATGCTTCAGAACACTAGATCCAGTAGAAAAAATGAGCGTCGAATCACTGTCGTTTTAGAAACAACGTTTGATGTCTGCCCGAGGATAAACCAACGCTGCCCGACCGCTACCAGACGTGTTGCCGAATGCAACATTAGTTTGACAAGGTGGCAAATCAGTGTGGCTATCCTTATGCAATAAACAAGGCCTAACTTGGGAGTAGAAATATAGTCCACAGGGGTGACATGGTGGAAATGTAGAGATAATGGAGTTATGTTGGGGGTAACAAGGGCTGTAATTCAAAGACAAATGACCCCATTGGTCTATCCGATGTAGATAGCATTGAGTTGGTCTAAAAAGACAAAGTTTACCGGTGTGTTTCTCAAATGCACCAAAACAAACTAACAGAAGATGATGTCAAAGGGAAGAGTCAACACCACAACTACTAGGTAGATATGGTGTTTTCTGTCACTGATGACGGTGCCAGAAAGCTTGGTGCATGTTTTCCAACCTCGAGATATACACACCTAAATCAAATGAATTTTGACTAGATGCCCACACCTTAAGGGATAGGACACACTTAGAATCTTTTGAATTTATAAAGCCCTGATAGGCTCGCTCACATACACTAACACACTTACCTGCAAGTGCACAAGGTTGTGTTATAATATAGGAGGGTGACAAGTTAGGGGTCAAACCTAAGAGAGAAAAGGGGGAACTAGAGCTAAGTTAGTTTTGTCTAGGTTCCTACTATAGAGTCTAGGGTTTGATGTTTGATTCATTGATTATACTAAGGGTGAACAAGCAATTAAAGGAGAGAAAATAAGATCAAAACCTAAGTTAACCCGAGACAATTAATTATAATGAGAAAGAAAAGACAAGCTAAGCAAGAAAAGGAGAAAACTACACTAAGGCAAGCAAAGCAAGAGTTCTACACTACTAATCTAGAAAACTAGGAAAATGAGCAATTAAAGACCTAAACTAGCAAGAACAAGGCAAGAAGCTAACTAAGAAAGTAAAGAGCTAAACAAGTAAAGACTACCTAAGCAAGAAAGTAATTAGGGTTTGATGTAATTAAGAGAAGTGTGTTTGTTTGGGGGAATGCACTTGTCAATTGGGTTGGAGTGATAACATGTAAATATTATTCTTTCATTTAGGTTACAATCCAAACAACAAGTTAGAGGCTAATGAATTTCCCTAAACCACTAACTGAGCATGGATAGGATATAGGAGAACTAGTCCCTATCACCTCCTACCACCCTTACTAAACTCAATTGGGTTAGGGTTTAGGTGAATTCAATTAGGGCCTAGTCAAGCATAGATTTTTCGGATAGGAACTCTTAGGGTAATTAGGGTCTGAGGGTGGTAATGGAAGGTGGAAGTGAGGTTTTAGACATCACATCATCTACATTCTAGCCTTGAGAAGGCTCCAAGCTAATTACACTAAATGATCCTATACTAGATACTTAGATCTCTCACTTAGGTGTAGGATAATTGATTAGCATTTAAGAAGGTGTATAGATCACTAGAGATCCATGAATTGGACTTATGAGCAATTCACAAAAAGAGCCACATATAAGCAATTTTCCTAGAATCTAGGTGATTTCAAGCACAAACCACAAAGCAATTTATGGGAAATGATATAGAACTAGAATATAATCATTAGAAAACGAAATTACAATGTTTATATATCATTTACCTCCAATATGGTATCAAATTAATAGTTTTGACCTTAAAAAACCCACCTAAGAGTCCTAGCTACTCATAGAAAAAGAAAATGCAAAAATGGAGAAGAAAGAGTTAGAAGTAGCCATGGAGCTCGATGCAGATAAAGGAATCCTCTCTAGTTTCTGTGAGGGCAACCTACACCCTCCTCTAAGGTGGGATGGAATGGGATGATGGTAGAAAGTTTCCAAAACCCCTAAGGAACTAGGGTTTTGGTGGTGGAAATGGTGACATGGAAGTGGAATGAGGTTGAATGGTGGAGGAATGGCTAAGGGGAGAAAATGGGGGAGATGGAGTGGCTAACCCCATGCTCAAACTGCCACCTATGTATATATAGGTAGTAGGGAAGTATTAGGTTAAGTGGGGGTAGAAAAGGAAATACCCTGGAAAAATGCTACTAGGTTTGTATGTAGCACGGCCGTGCTGGGCAACACGGTCATGGCAAATAGGGGCCAATGTGGCCGTGGTGGAGTGGAATGGGCGAGGTGGAACAATGGAAAAGTTCGAAGTTGTTTTGGGAGAAATGGAAGGCTGGTGGATTGGCCATGGTGGTTACCATGAGTATGGTGAGGCACTGGTAGCATGATCGTGGCGGTCACCATGACTGTGGTGTCTTGAGGAAGTGGTGCTCGTAGTGGTGAGAAAATGCATTTTGACTCGTCAGCAACATGCTCGTACTGTGCGACATGACCCTTCTGTCCATGTTAGCATGACTGTGTTGTGCTGGATGGTCCTTTTGTTGATTTTGATCCTTCATTGCTTGACTATGTGGATTTGCTTGGGCCAACACATCGATTCTGTAGTACCACTGCCTTGCTGGTCTTCTCAGAAGCACTTGGATCTTGTACTTTGAAATACCTTGGACCTCTTTGCTTCAATTGACCCTTGGGCACTGGGGGTAGGTTGAGGGAGATTTGGAATTCACTTTGGGTCTCTCGAAGGGTAGAGAAACCTTAGGATCGTACACTCTCGCTTCCATCCAAGTACCTAAAAAACATGCAAATAACGTCCATCAGTGCATTTTACATAAATATACATATTAAGGGGAACACCATGTAATCTAGTAGGTATATATGTGATTAAAGTGCAATAATACACAAGATGAAACCCTAAATTAGGAATGTATAACCACCCCAAACTTAAAACATACTTGTCCTCAAGTATGCTCCAACTCTACCTCTACTTTTTCAAAAATTAAGAAATGACAAGTGCAATGCAATCAAATGAATATTGACTAAATGGGTTCAATGATGACTAGGTACATGCATTCCACCTCTCTCCTCTCCTCTTTCACAAACCAATAATGATTAAATCACTGAGCATGCAAACTTCACATATAGATCATAGAATGCACAACCAATCCATGTGGCTATCATATAACTCTGGGTAAACCATTTCATGGTAGCAAAGATTAAAAATGACTAATTTTGTTGTTTTACATTCATGCATTCAATCTCATATGTCAATCCACACTAAGTAACCCACATGGCTGTGGAAAAGGACAAACTAAGCTAGATTTGATGTTTCCTAGCTCAATGGACATGCAAATGGGAGAAAGGGTTGTGGTAAGAGTTTAGAGTGATATTACATAGGAGCACTCATATTTTCTTTATTTATATGGTATTACATAGCAACATCTTTTATTGTCATTTTTTTTGCATTTTTTCCTTTTTTTTAAGCCCTCATTATAGCTAGGGCACATGGTGGTGAGAATGAAGTGGGGGGATATAGATATGGACATCCCAAACTTTTGGAGGTGGATAAGGATGAATATGTGAACTTTGGCATCCTTTCATGAGGTGAAGAGGTAAGAAGATAATAGAATAAAAGTAAGTCAAAAGGGGGTTACAAGTATGGATTTCAACATGAGATCTCTTGCATCAAATCTACTCCAACAATTTCATTAAGTAATGACACACCATGTGAATGAGCAATATTGAAACCATACTTTTATCATGAGATTCTAAAAACCCCTAAGCATTTGTAGCTTGCTTAAATCACAATTTAACCAAACAATTCACAAGCATGAGAGATGTGATGCACATGTAAAAAGTCAAAACTGAGGCCATTTAGCAATAGAACATGATAATGTAGCATGCATTTATCAAAGGTCAACATTTTTTATCCAATAACAAGAGATTGAGCTAAAACATGCTTTTAGGCTAGAAGTTCTAAATTTGGGCAAAATTGGCCAAAATAGTGCCAAATTGCCTTTAATCACATCTAATCCTACCTTATGGAACAAAAAGAAAAAAATAAGAAAGTCCTAGCTATAAACATGCAAAAATTATAAAACACTATATGATATGCAATGCATGGCAAAAAGATCATTTTTTTTTAAATTATGCAAAATTTGCATGAAAGTAAACTACATGGCATGCAAGTGCGCAAAGTAGATATACGAAGTATGTATACACAAGTATGAGAGATGGTTATACTGTTTGATCATCTAGAGCAAAAATTTAGAATAAGGAACATAGAGGAAAGTGGGTAAAGAAAGGGCTTAGCGCCCTACCAGCCCAAACTTTTAAATCATGTTGTCCTCAACATGAAATAGAAGTCTATGATGATAGGGTAGAGGGCTTGGAATCATGGAAAACAAATTCGAAGAGGGGAGAGAGATATCAAGGTTTTCAATGAGCAAAATAGAGCCACCATTCTATACAAAACGGCCATTATGGCTTGCCAACACCACGACCATGTTGGCCGCCTTCCTGTAGCATTTCTACTAATATGCAATTCTATTTTCATTCTTGATCTTCTCTCTGGATGGATCATCTATGCATCATCTTTCCTTCTATATACCTGTTCTAAAATGATTCACAAACAACAAAACCATCAAGTATAGTATGTGTGTGTTTTTTCTTGAAAAAGTGTAAAAATAGCCAAAAGTATAAAAAAAAGAAGGTTGGGTGAAAAATTCCCAAACCTAGGTGGGTTTCCTCCCACTAGTGCTAAGTTATGCCTTCATCTAGGCTTCTTGTAGATTCCTTGATCACTTAACCATTTGGAATTCTTGGGTGTCCACTCATGGAATAAATGCATCTATCACTTGCATTGAACCTATGTTCCTCATCCAATTGACCACAAAAGTTATCATCAAGTCCTCCATACAGATCTCCTTCTATCAAATGATTAGTCAGAATCTTCAAGTGACCATGTCTAATATCCTTATCTTGATCTTGTCAGGTTGGGGTCTTGTACATGTTGATTTTTATCTACATGTCCATGAAAGAGGCTTTCAATGTGCCATTATGCACATGTATCTTGGCATCAGTTGTAGATAACAATGGTCTTCTCAAGATGATGGAGATCTTCCTATCCTTAGGGTTGACGTCAAGAACAATGAAATCCACTAGGAACATTGTTGACCTCTCTTTGTCTATCACCACTAACACATCATCCACTCTTCCTCTAGGCACTTTGATGGAACAATCTATTAATTGGAGAGTGCAATGGGCCGATTTCAAATTGGCTAACCCCATCTCAACATAGAAACTATATGGCATCAGATTCATACTAGATCCCAAATCAAGTAGGGATTTTTCTATGTGATACCCCCTACATATCTAGGTATGAGTGGGGATCCTACGTGTTTCCTCTTCACATGAAGTGAGTGCTGGATGATAGAACTCACTTGTTCAATCAATGTGATTTTCTCAGGCATTTTCCCCGTTGACTTCCTCTTCACAATACATAGGTTCTTGAGAAACTTGGCATAAGATGGAATTTTCTTGATAGCATCCAACAATGGAATGTTCACCTTCACTTGGCGAACACATCTAGAATGGCAACATTGTACTTTTGACTCCTTTTTACTTTTGGGGGTTCATCCAACGCAGCAATGGTAATTCACTTGCTTTTGCCTCACTTGCATCGGTATGATTCTCTTGTGGCATGTGATGAAATGGAACACTAGGGATGGTAGAACCTACAAATTGAGTGTGAGGTGGAGCACACCATCTCAGGAGCTCAACATAAGGTGTCACAATATCATCTTCAGCCATCTCAATCACAATATCATTGTTGTGCTGTCTTTCATCAACCTTTCTTTGACTTGTGGTCTATTCAAGAGATCTTCCACTCCTTATAATTTTCACAACACTTCCTTGCTCATGGTGGAGAGTGGGAGCTTGTTGTGGATGTGTAGGAGGTGGAGTAGAAAATTGAGGTTGGAAGGTGAAGTGGTGGGATGGTGGAGGGGGATGAGGTGTGTAAGGCTTTAGATGGACTTGAAGATGGTGGGATGGTTGGGGTGGTGGAGGTGGACTATAGAGAACTTGAGTGGAAAGAATATGTCCACTTGATTCATCGAAACTCATTATGGGCTTTGAAGATAATTTTTTTTTCTCTTGGAGAGAAAGTATGAAATACAGATGCTCTATTCTTTCCTCAAGCCTTATAACATTCTTTTTCACATCAATAAAGCTATTAAACCTAGAGAGAACCTCCTCCTCAAACCTTTAGCTATATCTTGAACTTTGTTCTTCTAGGTAGCTATAAGGATGAGGTGTCTTCACTTATTCACCAAAGACTCACAAAAATTGACCAAGTGAAAAGGAACACTTCTCACATGGTTCTTCATGAAGCTCACCATTTATCAAAGAATCTTCATCATTTGTGGCTTTGAATCACTATGAGTTGGAGATGTTTCACCAAAGGGGTGGTCACCATCATATATCATGCTAGAAGATAGGATCCTTGAATTGTCTGCCAACTTCTCAAATAAGGGCCATGTCTCCTTAGGTGTCTTAGTCATAAAAGCTCCTTCGTAAGAAGAATCCACTATAACTTGACTTGTTGGAGAGAGACCAGAGCAAAAGGATTGAACTAGATGCCACAAAGGGAACTCATGGTGTAGGCACTCTCTCAACATCTTTTGAAATCACTCTGAAGCATCATGGAACTTCTCATCACCCACTTGATTAAAACTCACTATGGCACACCACATTTGTGTCAACCTTGTAATGGATTCGAATTTCCTTAAGAAGGCATTCTTCATTTCTTCCCAACTCATGATGTCCTTTTCTGAATCATGCCAATCTTTGGCTTTGTCTTTGAGGGAGAATGAGAACAAGGTCAACCTGATTGCATCATCACTAGATGTCAGTTTATTGAAGGTAGAGCATACTTTAAGAAAGGAGTCTAAGTGCTTGTAGGGGTTCTCACTCTCTGAGTCATAGAAGGTGGGAAAGAAGACTTGGAGGGATGGAGAATTTCTCCCCTAGCATTTATTCAACTCTACTAGCAATTGGTGATTTGTAGTTGCTAGGCATGAAGTACACTTGAAGTGGCTTGTGAGGTACATTTTGGCCTACAATATTTTCTTCGGTGGGTGGCTTGACACATGCACAAGGCACAACCAAACAAAAGAGAACAAGTTAGCAAACCAATATGCACAAAGAATACAAAGAATAAAAAATAGCAATGATGAGGGCAGCAGGAAAAGATCAATGAAAAACTTACTATCTAGGCCAAGCACCTTTATCCTTGGCAACGATGCTAGAAAGCTTGGTGTTTTTCTCAAACACATACAAGTAAATTGGCAAAAGACAGTTCCAAAGGGGAGAGTCAACACCACAACTACTAGGTAACTATGCTTCTTTCTATCCCCAACAATGATGCTAGAAAGCTCGGTGTGTTTCTCAAACACAAAAAAACAAAATGGAAAAGGATGGTGCCAAAGGGGTGAGACAAAACCACAACTACTTGGTAGCTATGGTGCTTTCTATCATCAACAACAATGCTAGAAAGCTTGATGCACTTTTCCACCTTGGGCCACACATTAACCAACTAAGTTTAATATATGCGACCCTAGTAGGTTTTAAACACACTTGGGATCTTTTAAATTTATCACGTCCTAATAGGCTCTCTCACATAAAATAACACACTTCACTCACAAGCTCACAAGGTCATGTTATAGTGTATGAGGATAGAAAGTTAGGGGTTGAACCTAAGAGAGAAAAGGGGGAACCATAGCTAGGTTAGTTTTGGCTAGGTTCCTATTGTGGAATCTAGGGTTTAAGGGTTCGATGGTTGATTTTTCGATTACACTAAGGGTGAACAAGCAATTGAAGGAAAGAAAACAAGACCCAAACCTAAATTAACGCTAGACAGTTAATTCTAATGAGCAAGAGAAGACAAGATAAGCAAGAAAAGGAGCAAACTACACTAAGGCAAGAAAAGCAAGAGTTCTACACTACACTATGCTAGAAACTAGGCAATAGAGCAATTAATGACCTAAATTAGAATGAACAAGGCAAGAATCTAAATAAGCAAGTAAAGAGCTAAACAAGTAGATACTAGCTAAGAAAGAAAGTAATTATGGGTTTGACACAATTAAGAGAAGTGTGGGCTATTTGGGGGAACACACTTGTCAATTGGGTTGGAGGTGATAATGATGCGATGATTTTGAGTCGCATTTATAGGCTTGTTTTATATGTGTTTTATGTATTTATTAGTCATTTCTGTGGTTAATGTTGCGTAATTCATCTACTTTGGTCTATGATACTTCTCTATGTCAAATCTCCCTTATTTCGGTATTTTGAGCATAAATTATTACAAGAATACATTTTGTGTAGGCTTATGTGGTTTTGTGTTGTAATTTCAGGAAAAACAAGTATCTGCTTCTGTCGATACCATCGACCAGACCATAGGTAGCCAGCCGTAAGGAGCAGCAAAATCTCGATACTATCGACACGAGGGTTGATGGTATCGAGATACCATCAGGTTGCTTCAAAAAAGAGAGTCGATACTATCGACACAAAAGTCGATACCATCGACTAGTGGAGCTACAACGATGGTAAAAGGACAAAACTGATGCCTATGAATGTCGATACCATCGACCCACGTCGATGGTATCGAGGTGGCATCAGTCGCGACAAAGAAAAGAAAAGAAGACCAGCTGATACAGTGCATGGTCGATACCATCGACTCGCGTCGATGGTATCGACACCGTCAGATACATGTTTGCTTCAGATTGATCCAAATCCAACGACTATGGTAATTTGGCGACCTAATTTGGAGATTATACCTAATGACGGCGGCCAAGAGCACTGGATGATGTCATTAGCCGCTGCACCCGTCCCGAGAAGGTGTGGAGAGAAGAACGGAGCCCAGAAGCACGCCCCATCCGATCCGGACGCCGAAGAAGATGATTTCCACCACCGAAAGGCGGGAGAATGTGTATTCTATGCCAAGGAGCGATTGGATCTTCTCCGTTCAGGGGTTTCATCACTCAATCACATTTTTCTCCATGTTTCCCCTTTTCTCTACCATGTTTTGCTTTGAGATGAACATGGGGGGGCTAATCCCCTTTGTCTTTAGGACCGAGAGTAGCCCAGGGAAGCATTGTATGGCATTTTTATCATAGTAATTCATAATTTGTCTCCTAAATCTGTGGTATGATTTCGTTTTCTCAATTATATTGTTATGCTTAATCACCATAATGATAATCTAATGCCTTTACTTTGAAAGAAGAATTAATGGTTGAAAAGAGACGAAATTCACATTAATTAACAAATCCCTTGAATAAGGTGATGTACGGTTAATGGTGGAAACCCAGAGGTCGATTTTAATGCACCTAGTTTAGGGTATAGGTTACTACGATGGTGGAACCGACCTAGACTTAGGTAGTGAATTGTACCACGACAGTGGACAATTCTGACTACAGGCCACTACCCGGATTGAGAGATGAACTTGAGTAGCTATATGGAAATTCATACAATGAAAACCCACGGTGAAACCGCAATCCTAAAGATCTCCATTTGAATTGATTAAACTAAACATTTAATCGATTGCTTTGTTTTATTTTATTTTCTTTTATTTTACAACAACTCTCAAACTCTTTTAATCGGTTTAGCTGATCGCAACCAGTTAGTAGTAGTCTACTAAAATTCACATTTCCCTGAGTTCAACTTGGGCCTCACAAGGCCTATATTACATTGATACGTATACTTGCGTTTCTACGCACGTAAAAAGCGTGTCAAGTTTTTGGCGCCGTTGCCGGGGAAACGGTGAATTTTAGCACTACGAGTGCTGCGAGCGGCCACACTAGGCCACTTTTAATTCCTGTATTTTTTTTTCTTTTTTTCTTTTCATCTTTTGAACTGAATTGCAAATCTTATTCATTGTTTTAATTATTAGTACCGGTTCATACACTACCATTTGAAATTTCAGGTACTAGTAAAGTAATAATGGGTGACGGAGCGGAAAATGAGGAGCAGACGATCTGGGAAAGGATTAAGGCTTCTTCTTCTTCTACACAGAAGGGGCCAATCAAGAAACAAGCTATCAACATACCCAGTTACAAGATTGATCCAGGGCTTATTCAGTTGGTTAAATCGCAGGCTTTCCATGGACTTAAAAATGAGGATCCAGTGACCCACATCAGCACGTTCGTGGAAAATTTTGATATGATAAAGATTGACAGGTTCCCACAAGAGACACTCAACCTGAAACTATTTCCTAGTTATTTAGCGGGCAATGCTTGGGAATGGCTGCACAATCTGGATGATGAGTACATTGAATCTTGGGATCACATGGTTGAGGTGTTCTTTGAGAGGTTCTTCTCGCCTGAAAAGAAAAACGATCTAGTGAGGAAGATACACAACTTCAGCCAGCGAGCCGGTGAAACATACTCTGAAACTTGGGAGCGCTTCCAGATCATGTTGAGAAAGTGCCCACATCACGGTCTAGATAAGGAAAAACAGGTTAAAATTTTCTATTTTGCTCTCAATGAGCATGACATAAGAAATCTGGATTCAGCAGGCCCGAGGTTCTTCTTGAACAACAAAGGTACTAGGTGCTGGGAAATTTTGAAGAATATGGCAAAGAAGTAGTCTTGGGGTGAAAGAGATGCACCAGAGTAGGTTGGCGTGACACATGAAGTAAAGGCCATCAAAGAGCTTAATGACAAGATCGATCTTATAGCCAAGAAGCTCCTAGCGAAAGAGGACAGTGGGTCTGATGATGAAGCACATGCAAAGTGTAAGGACCCTGACCTTCATTTAGGGTTTACCCTATTTGTTTTGCTTAACCTTGGTGGTTTGATGCCTGCTAATCACCTTTAGAGGTGATTAGGGTTTGGTTGTTCTTTGTTGAGAGTTCGAGGGGCTACTTGAAAATAACCCAAGTTTAGGGTTTTGTGTGCAAGTTTGCCATCTTGTGAGATGTTTCCCTCTCTTTGCTTCCTCTAGGGTTGAGAGGAAGGCTTGGGCTTGTTGTTGAAGTTTCTTGGGCCTTGGTTGAGTTGTTTTGGGCCTTGAGGTTCCTTGTTTGGGCTTGGTTGAGCCTTGTGTCAGCCAAGACTTGCTTGTGTCGCCCAGTGGAGCTGCTAGTTGTGTCGCCCATGCTGCTTGGTCTTGTTTGGTAGACACCTGGTGCACATCTTGGACAAGTGTCTCATGCCATGCTAGGGTGGTGGTTTGAGCCCTAGGACAAGTGTCCCTTGGGTGGACGACACATAGCATGGATCTACCTTGTTTTCTCCTCCCTTTCCTTCTATATAGGTGGTTCTTTTCCTTGCCTTAGCTCCCTTTGATCTTTTGGTCTCTCCTCCACCTTGAGTGCACGACACCCCTCTCCTTCTTTGCTTGTGTTGGCCGATACACTCTCCTGGAGTTGCAGTGGTGGCCGATACCCTCTCTTGGATCAGCTTTGGTGGACGATATCCCTTGGACCTTGGAGTGCTTCTTCTTCCTTGGAGCTTGGAGCTTAAGGCGGGTTGCATAACTTCTAACCCTAATTCCTTAACCTCTTGTTCTTGTTCATAAGTTAGTAGCTTAGATTTGTACCCTACTTTTGTACCTTTGGGGGCCGATTCCCCTAAGGGTTTAGGGTTTCCTTGTGATCTGGTGTACCTTGCTTTTTAGGGTTTGAGTATCCTTGAGGTTGGAGGTTGAAGAGGATCCCTGTTGGGCGATACCTTCCTTATTTTGGTGTGTTGGGAGACACCCTTGTTCTTGAGAAGGACGACATGAGGTGCCCTTGTGTTGGGCGATAGGTTGAGCTAGCATGAGTGTTGGCCGATATGGTGACCCTTGTTGGACGATATGGTTCATCTTGAGATGAGCGACACCTTTGTCCTTGTGATAGACGTTGGACCCAGAATGACATGGTGGTTTGTTGATGGTGGACGACAAGGCCAAGTGTGGCAAGCTTTTGGGTTGGATGATAGGCTAGAGTGAGGTGTTGGCCGATATATCCTTGTTGAGCATGATGGTTGTTGGTGGGTGATACACCTTGAAGTTGTGACGGCCGATAGGGCTGGGTTGTGACGGGCGTCACGCCCTTGAATTTGGTGTGTGTCGGCCGATAGGCCTTGATGGGTGGTTGTACATTTTGAGGAGTGTTCCCTTCTTTCTTTCTCTCTCTCTTGATGGTTAGAGAGGGTAGTACCCTGGCCGTTATGGCTAGCAAGCATACCGGGCGTTGCAGTTGGGCGCTTATGACGGGCGTCGAGGCAGGAGGTGTGACGGGCGTTGCCCGACACACATGGGTGCCCGACACACCGTTACACCCTGATGCACGATACCCCTTGTGACGTTGCGTCGTGCGTTGGGTTCAGTGGTAGCAACGCAACGTTGCTGCACTCCTCTCTAGCCGTTGTTGTGGGTTGTTTGGGTGAGAGTAGTGAGGAGTTTTGGTGAGGGTCTTGTGACCTTTTAACGACAGTTCCTTTGTTATCGAAGTGTATAGTTATGCTTATACAATGATGTTGACTCCTTAGATATAGTAATAATAAGAATGATGGTAACATAATAACAATAATGATGATGCTGATAATAGTAGTAATGATATGCGTGAAGTGATCCTTATGCTTAACTATTAATGAGAATGGTGGTAGTTACACTAGTAGCTGGCATAATGATAATAATGATGATAGTGGATGGTGACAGTAATGATAGTGGTAATAATAGTGTTTGCTCTGTATACTCAACATGATTTCTATATATAGTGAACACCTTAATTATTTGTATAATTTTGAGATGAGGATAAGTATAGGTATGGTTTGTTAATGATGTGCTTAATACACTTGATCATCAAATAGTGTAAGAATAAGCACAGTATCTTGAATATCATCTTGTGAGTCTTTATGTTAAAAGTATGATTATTGTGCACCCTAACCATGCAAGTGATGTTTATCCATGAAAAGGCTATGTGACATATGTGATGAGTAACATCACTTTGATAATACTCTGATTGATGAGATTGTATGTATGATGTGTTGTTCCATGATGATGATGTAAGCCTTGAAGAGGCATTGGCAGTACATGATGAGGGATTTAAGTCCCATGGTATGTGATGGTCCTTGAGATGGATCTGGATGGTTGGCAAGAGGCCAAGTGGTAACATGTGATGTTGAATCCTTGAGATGGAACAGGTTGATGTGGTTTCAATAATAATATAATGTTATTTACTTTCTGTCATATCTTGCATGTTATACAACTTGGTTGAATCTTGCAATCCATCTAAAAGATACTAAATAATTTCCGTGGAACCATATCATGTAGTTTGCCCTGGCCATAGATCCATCATCGTCAGGACTTGGTGATGGTGAAACAGGTTCTCCTACGGGTTAACCTGGAAGCGCATATTGTTGAATATGTGTAGGTTGCTCCTAGCCTAAAAATGAGGATGTAAGAGTGTAACTTCGGTTGCAGACTCAGATATATGAATATAGAGCATGGCAAACAGGCCCATGGCTTAGGATATGTGATGTGAGGAGCATGAATGTGTTCATGGCTCATAGCACGGTGAACAGGCCTGTGGCTCAGTTTTACTAGCGCCGAGACTTGTACCAAGGCGGGCTAGAGTGAGGGTAGCCTATGGAGCTGACCCTGTGGCTTAGACCACTTCAGCATGAGATTGCGGTCCTGCTTATGTTGTACTCGTGTACTGACCATGAGGTGGGAGGTCGTGGAGTCCGGCTCTTCCATTCACCTTGTATGGCACCGGCTTGGGTTTCGTAACCAAAGGTTGGATTTGAACGGTACGGTTCGCTTCCTTAGGGCATAATAATACGTAATTCAGCCGTGTAGTATTTACTGCTTATATCAAACAAGAAACATTGGTTGAGGCCTTGGTTGTGTAATATCTCTGTTATACCTTGCAGTTACTCCTACATTCATCAGGTATGTGGTAATATGTCTTATCTTGATAATCAGGTTATGTGACGTTATATCTTGTTCTGATAACCATGTTACATAGTGATATATGTTAACTTGTCAATCATGTTCCATTGAGAGATATTTGGCTATATGCTTTTGCACAGTTGGTAAGCTTGTCGGTAAGAATAGCTTGGCTTTATATAGACTGCTTTTGCTATACCTGTTACTTGTTATCTGCTGTTATAGTTTATCTTGCTGAGGTTCTGTAGTTGCGGTGGGGAGTTATGTTTCCCGCTGGGACAATTGTTCAATTGTCTCACCCCGCTGGTTTGCACCCTTTTTAGGTAGCCGAGCTAGACGTGGTGGTGGTCGTGGTGTTGCGGCCGAGCAGCTTGACGAGAAGTAGAAGGCAAGCAATGGATATGCTACTGTTTTGGATGTTTTGTAGTAGAGTCTAGAGTCATCCCTGTACTCTCAGGTCCTTGGCAGTGTTTTGACGTTGTTTCACGATGAACGATCGATAATGTTTGTATATCCTGTTGTTGGCCATATGTGGGCCTTTCTGTATATGAACAGGTGGTGAACTCATGGGATGGATGGACAACTGTTCCTGAGCTATGGACACGTAGCAGATCTCGTGTATGTATATATATGATATGTTGCGGTGCAGGATGAGGACTGGAATGTAATAGTTTCACAGTTTATCAGTTTTCCACAATCGGTTTTAATTAACCCGTCTTTTCGATAATCTGTGGTTATGGTGATTTCCGCACGTTTTTGCGTAACACCTCGTTATCTATATGATAATGGGATGTGTTGCCACAAGTTTGGTATCAGAGCTATAGGTTCGCTGAGTCTACAGGGATTTAGGACTAGGTTGAGTCTGTTCTTATGAGTTTTCTAGGTTTTCTCACAAAATCTTCTGCCCTCAGCGGAAGAAAAGCCAAGATGTCTGGAAACCATGAAGAACACTCTACTGAGTACAATGATGTTGCATCGGTTGATGGAGCAGATGGACAGGCACATGAAGATCGGGTGCCTGAGGGTCCCCAATTTAACCCAGCCATACTTGAACATCCTGCTTACCAACAGCTTATGGGGTAGTTAATGGCTACGATGAATCTCATGGTCGAGTGATTACCAGTGCCTCCTCCGCGAGCACATGTTCCCCATGGAGAAGCATCGGGTATTGGGAAGACCTTCGAGCGGCTTCACCGAGTTGGAGCTTCAGAGTATGCTGGAACGGTTGATCCAGCGGATGCAGATCTATGGCTGACAAGTCTCGAGAAGGCTTTCCGGATCCTTGACATCCCAGAAGCAGACAAGGTAAAGCATGCTATCTACCTTCTGAAAGGTAGTGCTGGTCACTGGTGGACCATCGAAGAAGAGAAGCGACCCAGTGAGGTGATCTGTTGGGAAGTGTTCCGACGCGAGTTCATCACCAGGTACTTCCCGAAGACGTATCTAGATGAGAAGGTGAGTCAGTTCGAGAACCTGAGACAAGGAACGATGAACATCACTGAGTACGAAGCAAAGTTTATGGATCTGTTGAGATTCTGTCCTCACATGGCGGCAACAGATGAGGAGCGGATCAGACGTTTCGAGAAGGGTTTGAGTGCTGAGTTGAGAACCCCAGTGTCTACGTTGGAGAACCGAGAACGGTTTGCTACGTTCATGGAATCTATTCGACGGATCAAGAGGACAGTAAGGGAGAAAAGAGAGTCTATGTCTCACAAAAGACCTGCTCAGTTTCAAGGACGGAGGTTTGGTGGCTTTAAGAAGCCAAGGTTTTCAACACCGTCAGCGATGAGAAGTTCTGGTGTACCTTCTCAGTGGTCTCTGAGTAAGGGGAAAGGTTATGTTTCTTCACCGTCTAAGGTGCACAGTTCAGCTTCTGTGGCAGTGACAGGGCCAGCTAGGCCACGGTTTGAGGACAAGTCATGTCATCTTTGTGGACAGGTCGGGCATTGGAAGTTCAATTGCCCGAATAAAGATGTTGAAGTGACGCAGCAGCCGAGGCAGAGTTTTCAGAGGTCAAAGAGACCACAGCCCAGTGGTAGAAGAGGACGAGGATGCAGTCAAGCGTCTCTAGCTGGATCGTCTTCTCAAGGAAGCAGAGGTCGTGGACAGCAAGCAACGACTCGATTCTATGCCATGAGTTAGCCGGAGGCGATAGTCAACCCGTGAGTGGTGACAGTTCAGATGGAGTTATTTCATTCTGATATGTCTTCTTCTTGCTTTATATTTGTTCTGGTTGACCCGGGTGCTACACACTCTTTTATCGCCTATAGTATGCTTGAAAACTGTCATTTACATGTTAGCTGTAAGAAGGATAGCTTGTTGTTAGAAACCCCTCTTGATGGTTCCTCTTTGCTTCGAGAAGAGTGTCCATCTTGTGTCTTGTCTTTCTCGGGACACCGCATACAAGTGGATATTATACCACTTGGTATGCATGGTTTTGATGTTATCCTTGGGATGGATACCTTAGAAAAGTATAAGGTTGTTTTGGACTGTGGTTCCAAGCAGGCAGTGTTTGATATTGCCGGAGAAAAGTGTATCTTCCAGGGAGATAGGAAGATTCTTCCGACATGTTTGGTATCAGCTATGGTGGCAGATAAGTTGTTACGACAAGGATGTGAGGCGTTCTTAGCTCACGTGGTGGATACCGTTGTGGCTACCAAGGCAAAAGGTCCTAGCCTTGAGGAGGTATCAGTGGTTCGAGAGTTTGCAGACATGTTTCCTGAGGAGTTTCCTGGTGTTCCTCCACCCCGAGAGATTGATTTCGAGATCAATCTGGTTCCAGGAACTCATCCAGTTGCACAGTCAGCGTATAGAATGGCTCCAGCAGAGATGGCAGAGTTAAAGAAGCAGTTGCAAGAGTTGTTGGAGAAGGGTTTTATCCGACCGAGTACGTCTCCGTGGGGTGCTCCCGTGTTGTTCGTTAAGAAGAAGGATGGTTTGATGTGGTTGTGTATAGATTACCGGAAGTTGAACAAGGTCACGATCAAGAATAAGTACCCATTGCCGAGGATAGATGATCTGTTTGATCAGTTGCGTGGTGCTACAGTGTTTTCGAAGATCGATCTACGGTCTGGATATCATCAGTTGAGGATAAAGGCGGATGACATACCAAAGTCGGCTTTCAGGACGAGGCATGGTCATTTTGAGTTCGTGGTTATGCCATTTGGACTAACCAATGCACCTGCTGCTTTCATGGATCTGATGAACAGAGTGTTCCATCTGTTCTTAGATCAGTTTGTTGTAGTCTTTATAGATGACATCCTGATCTATAGTCGGGATAGGAAAGAGCATGAGCAACATCTTCGTCGAGTGTTGAATCTTCTTCATCAACATCAGTTGTATGCCAAGTTCAGTAAGTGTGAGTTCTGTTTGGAGGAGGTGACTTTCTTAGGTCACGTGATATCTGCCGAAGGAGTCAAAGTAGATCCGAAGAAGGTGGAATCCATTGAGGATTGGGAACAGCCGAAGACGCCAACAGAAGTTCGTAGTTTCCTTGGTTTGGCAGGATACTACCGGCAGTTTATCAAGGACTTCAGTGTGATCGTGTTGCCAATGGCGAAGTTGACCAGGAAGGATGTACCTTTTGTTTGGGATGATCGATGTCAGCAAGCTTTCCAGAGTTTGAAGGAGAAGCTGACCAGTGCTCCAGTGTTGATCTTGCCAGAGCCTGGGAAAGGCTATGTTGTTTTCTGTGATGCTTCCAAGAAAGGTTTAGGTTGTGTGTTGATGCAGGAAGATCATGTGGTTTCTTTTGCCTCACGACAGCTCAAGAAACATGAGGAGAACTATCCAACTCATGACTTGGAGTTGGTGGCAGTGGTTCATGCGTTAAAGATTTAGAGACACTATCTGTATGGGGAAGTGTGTCAGATCTTTACGGATCATAAGAATCTGAAGTATATCTTTACGCAGCAAGAGTTGAACATGCGACAACGACGATGGATGGAGTTGATCAATGATTACGACTGCACTATCGAGTATCATCCTGGTAAGGCAAATGTGGTAGCTGATGCGCTTAGCAGAAAGTCTTCTCGTTCTTCAAAGAAGGCACAGTTGAGTTCTCTGGTATGCCATAAGCGAGATATGTTTGTTTCTCTGCGACAGATGAATGTGCAGATGGAAGTTTCTTTGTTTTCTGGTCTTTTCACACAGATGCAAGTTAAGCCTATGTTGAGACAGCAGATCAAGGATGCATAGCCGATAGATGATGTGGTACAGTTGATCAGATCAGAGTTCGGCAACAACAAGCGTGATGGGTTTCATGAGTCCGAGGATGGACTAGTTTGCTATCGTGATAGGATGGTGGTTCCAGATGCTGATGATCTGAGGAAGTTGGTGCTTGAGGAAGCACATACGTCGATGTATGCTATGCATCCAGGTGTCACCAAGGTGTATCATAGTATGAAGGACTTGTATTGGTGGCCCGGCTTGAAGAAAGATGTAGCTGAGTTTGTGGCGAGATGTGCGGTGTGTCAGTAAGTGAAGGCTGAACATCAGAAGCCGGCAGGTACGTTGCAACCTTTTCTGATACCGCAGTGGAAATGGGATCATATAACCATGGATTTCGTAGTTGGTCTACCCCGGACAACTAGGAATCATGATTCCATTTGGGTGATAGTGGACAGATTGACTAAGTCTGCCCATTTTCTACCAGTGAAGACGACATATACAACCGAGAAACTAGCTCGAGTCTATGTGGATGAGATAGTATGTTTGCATGGTGTGCCAGCAACGATAGTTTCTGACAGAGGTCCTCAGTTTACGAGTCAGTTTTGGGAACAGTTGCACAGAGCGTTGGGAACGCAGTTGAGGTTCAGTACAACTTTTCACCCGTAGATAGATGGACAGTCTGAGAGGACTATTCAGATTTTGGAGGATCTTCTTCGAGCTTGTGTTTTGTAGTTTCTAGGCAACTGGGATGTACATCTGAGTTTGATAGAGTTTGCCTACAACAACAGTTATCAGCAGAGCATTGACATGGCTCCTTATGAGGCTTTGTATGGAAGGAAGTGCAGATCTCCTTTGTGTTGGTATGAGTCTGGTGAGTATCAGTTGTTGGGTCCTGAGTTAGTACAGCAGACAACAGAAAAGATTAAAGTGATACAACAACAGTTGAAAGTGGCACAGGACAGGCAGAAGTCTTATGCGGACAATCGCCGATGACCTTTGGAGTTCCAGGTAGGAGACAAAGTATATCTTAAAGTCTCGACGTGGAAGGGTGTGCTAAGGTTTGGACGGAAGGGTAAGTTATCTCCCATGTATATGGGGCCTTACTCAGTCATAGCACGTGTTGACAAGGTAGCTTATGAGTTAGAGTTGCCTCCAGAGTTGCACAGGTTGCACCCAGTGTTCCATGTCAGTATGCTGAAGAAAAGTCATCCGGATTCAGGTACAGTGATACAACCAGTTGAGGTTGAGCTTGATGCAGATGTGACCTACGAGGAAGGTCCTGTGGCGATCCTTGACAGAAGGATCAAGAAGCTGAAGAGGAAGGACATGGTTCTTGTGAAAGTTCTTTGGCAGCGTCGTGGCATTGAGGAAGCCACGTGGGAGCTTGAGGAAGAGATGAGGAGGAAGTATCCCTCACTTTTCTCTTTGGATTTCGGGGACGAAATCCCTTAAAGGGGGTTAGCTTGTAAGGACCCTGACCTTCGTTTAGGGTTTACCCTATTTGTTTTGCTTAACCTTGGTGGTTTGATGCCTTCTAATCACCTTTACAGGTGATTAGGGTTTGGTTGTGCTTTGTTGAGAGTTCGAGGGGCTACTTGCAAATAACCCAAGTTTAGGGTTTTGTGTGCAAGTTTGCCATCTTGTGAGATGTTTCCCTCTCTTTGCTTCCTCTAGGGTTGAGAGGAAGGCTTGGGCTTGTTGTTGAAGTTTCTTGGGCCTTGGTTGAGTTGTTTTGGGCCTTGAGGTGCCTTGTTTGGGCTTGGTTGAGCCTTGTGTCGGCCAAGACTTGCTTTTTTCACCCAGGTGCCTTGGTGTGTCACCCAGTGGAGCTGCTAGTTGTGTCGCCCATGCTGCTTGGTCTTGTTTGGTAGACACCTGGTGCACATCTTGGACAAGTGTCTCATGCCATGCTAGGGTGGTGGTTTGAGCCCTAGGACAAGTGTCCCTTGGGTGGATGACACATAGCATGGATCTACCTTGTTTTCTCCTCCCTTTCCTTCTATATAGGTGGTTCTTTTCCTTGCCTTAGCTACCTTTGATCTTTTGGTCTCTCCTCCACCTTGAGTGCACGACACCCCTCTCCTTCTTTGCTTGTGTTGGCCGATACACTCTCCTGGAGTTGCAGTGGTGGCCGATACCCTCTCTTGGATCAGCTTTGGTGGACGATATCCCTTGGACCTTAGAGTGCTTCTTCTTCCTTGGAGCTTGGAGCTTAAGGCGGGTTGCATAACTTCTAACCCTAATTCCTTAACCTCTTGTTCTTGTTCTTGTTCTTGTTCTTGTTCTTGTTCATAAGTTAGTAGCTTAGATTTGTACCCTACTTTTGTACCTTTGGGGGCCGATTCCCCTTAGGGTTTAGGGTTTCCTTGTGATCTGGTGTACCTTGCTTTTTAGGGTTTGAGTATCCTTGAGGTTGGAGGTTGAAGAGGAACCCTGTTGGGCGATACCTTCCTTGTTTTGGTGCGTTGGGCGACACCCTTGTTCTTGAGAAGGACAACATGAGGTGCCCTTGTGTTGGGCGATCGGTTGAGCTAGCATGAGTGTTGGCCGATATGGTGACCCTTGTTGGACGATATGGTTCATCTTGAGATGAGCGACACCTTTGTCCTTGTGATAGACGTTGGACCCAAAATGACATGGTGGTTTGTTGATGGTGGACGACAAGGCCAAGTGTGGCAAGATTATGGGTTGGATGATAGGCTAGAGTGAGGTGTTGGCCGATATATCCTTGTTGAGCATGATGGTTGTTGGTGGGCGATACACCTTGAAGTTGTGACGGCCGATAGGGCTGGGTTGTGACGGGCGTCACACCCTTGACTTTGGTGTGTGTCGGCCGATAGGCCTTGATTGGTGGTTGCACGTTTTGAGGAGTGTTCCCTTCTTTCTTTCTCTCTCTCTTGATGGTTAGAGAGGGTAGTACCCTGGCCGTTATGGCTAGCAAGCATATCGGGCGTTGCAGTTGGGCGCTTGTGACGGGCGTCGAGGTAGGAGGTGTGACGGGCATTGCCCGACACACATGGGTGCCCGACACACCGTTACACCCTGACGCGCGATACCCCTCGTGATGCTGCGTCGTGCGTTGGGTTCAGTGGTAGCAACGCAGCGTTGCTGCACTCCTCTCTAGCCGTTGTTGTGGGTTGTTTGGGTGAGAGTAGTGAGGAGTTTTGGTGAGGGTCTTGTGACCTTTTAACGACAGTTCCTTTGTTATGGAAGTGTATAGTTATGCTTATACAATGATGTTGACTCCTTGGCTATAGTAATAATAAGAATGATGGTAACATAATAACAATAATGATGATTCTGATAATAGTAGTAATGATATGCATGAAGTGATCCTTATGCTTAACTATTAATGAGAATGGTGGTAGTTACACTAGTAGCTGGCATAATGATAATAATGATGATAGTGGATGGTGACAGTAATGATAGTGGTAATAATAGTGTTTGCTCTGTATACTCAACATGATTTCTATATATAGTGAACACCTTGATTATTTGTATAATTTTGAGATGAGGATAAGTATAGGTATGGTTTGTTAATGATGTGCTTAATACACTTGATCATCAAATAGTGTAAGAATAAGCACATTATCTTGAATATCATCTTGTGAGTCTTTATGTTGAAAGTATGATTATTGTGGACCCTAACCATGCAGGTGACGTTTAGCCATGAAAAGGCTATGTGACATATGTGATGAGTAACATCACTTTGATAATACTCTGATTGATGAGATTGTATGTATGATGTGTTGTTCCATGATGATGATGTAAGCCTTGAAGAGGCATTGGCAGTACATGATGTGGGATTTAAGTCCCATGGTATGTGATGATCCTTGAGATGGATCTGGATGGTTGGCAAGAGGCCAAGTGGTAACATGTGATGTTGAATCCTTGAGATGGAACAGGTTGATGTGGTTTCAATAATAATATAATGTTATTTACTTTATGTCATATCTTGCATGTTATACAACTTGGTTGAATCTTGCAATCCATCTAAAAGATACTAAATAATTTCAGTGGAACCATATCATGTAGTTTGCCCTGGCCATAGATCCATCATCGTCAGGACTTGGTGATGGTGAAACAGGTTCTCCTACGGGTTAACCTGGAAGCGCATATTGTTGAATATGTGTAGGTTGCTCCTAGCCTGAAAATGAGGAGGTAAAAGTGTAACTTTGGTTGCAGACTCAGATATATGTATATAGAGCATGGAAAACAGGCCCATGGCTCAGGATATGTGATGTGAGGAGCATGAATGCGTTCATGGCTCAGAGCACAGTGAATAGGCCCGTGGCTCAGTTTTACTAGCGCCGAGACCTGTACCAAGGTGGGCTAGAGTGAGGGTAGACTATGGAGCTGACCCTGTGGCTTAGACCACTTCAGCATGAGATTGCAGTCCTGCTTATGTTGTACTCGTGTACTGACCATGAGGTGGGAGGTTGTGGAGTCTGGCTCTTCCATTGACCTTGTATGGCACCGGCTTGGGTTTCGTAACCGAAGGTTGGATTTGAACGGTACGGTTCACTTCCTCAGGGCATAATAATACGTAATTCATCCGTGTAGTATTTACTGCTTATATCAAACACGAAATATTGGTTGAGGCCTTGTTTGTGTAATATCTCTATTATACCTTGCAGTTACTCCTACATTCATCAGGTATGTGGTAATATGTCTTATCTTGATAATCAGGTTATGTGACGTTATATCTTATTCTGATAACCATGTTACATAGTGATATATGTTAACTTGTCAGTCATGTTCCATTGAGAGATATTTGGCTATATGCTTTTGCACAGCTGGTAAGCTTGTCAGTAAGAATAGCTTGGCTTTATATAGACTTCTTTTGCTATACCTGTTATTAGTTATCTGCTGTTATAGTTTATCTTGCTGAGGTTCTGTAGTTGCGGTGGGGAGTTATGTTTCCCGCTGGGACAATTGTTCAATTGTCTCACCCTGCTGGTTTGCACTCTTTTTATGTAGCCAAGCTAGACGTGGTGGTGGTCGTGGTGTTGCGGCCGAGTAGCTTGACGAGAAGTAGAAGGCAAGCAATGGATATGCTGATGTTTTGGATGTTTTGTAGTAGAGTCTAGAGTCATCCCTGTACTCTCAGGTCCTTGGTAGTATTTTGACGTTGTTTCACACTGAACGATCGATAATGTTTGTATATCCTACTGTTGGCCATATGTGGGCCTTTCTGTATATGAACAGGTGGTGAACTCCTAGGATGGATGGAAAATTATTCCTGAGTTGTGGACACGTAGCAGATCTCGTGTATGTATATATATATGATATGTTGCGGTGCAGGATGAGGACTGGAATGTAATAGTTTCACAATTTATTAGTTTTCCGCAATCGGTTTTAATTAACCCGTCTTTTTGATAATCTGTGGTTATGGTGATTTCCGCACGTTTTCGCGTAACACCTCGTTATCTATATGATAATGGGATGTGTTGACACACAAAGTATATGCATCAACAGGGATATAGAAATAACAATTATGATTGGAGGAAGGAACAAAATTTTCAGAAGCTGCAGCCTAGCCTAGAGGAAAAGAAAAATGAATTGCTTAGCCAGGTGGTGAAACAAAATCAAGAGATGATGAGTACATTCACCAAGCAGTTACAGTCTCAGGGTGAGATTTTGAATAAATTTGGGCAGACATTGCAAAGTCATGGAGCACAAATGAGGGCACTAGAGACGACTATGACCCAAATTTCCAATGAAGTGGTAGCCATGAAGCATACAAATAAACAAAGACAAGCTGGGAATGCATATGTTGTTCAAGCACATCATCAAGTGAAATATATATCTGTGATTTCTGAGGAAGAGCCCCCGGTGGTGGAGGTCCATGATAAAAGCAAAATGATTTTTGATATGGAGGCTACACCAAGAATACCGTATCCTCGCAGTCATTATGGACTACCGGGCAGATGTTGTCCATTCAGAAAAATCCTCCAAGAGCACATCGCGGCCGCGCCCGCACCTAGGCAAGAGGAGTAGGTGAAGGCCATGCGTCATGGTGAAGCTACAGTCACTGAGAGAGGGGAGCAGCCACAAGTCATGCCATCCATGGATGATGTGTCAAATCCTATCCTAGAAGGTGGCGTTGAAGCAAGCTTAGGGGAGGAGACCCCTAAAGTTCCATACTTTCCACCACACAAGCGAGCGAAGGACCCCAAACGTTCCTTTCCCGGATAGTCTGAGGCTGAAGAAAGAGCATAGGCACTACAAGAAATTCTTGGAGATGTTTAGGAAGCTCCATATTAATATTCCATAATGGAAATGATTAAACAGATTCCAGCATATGGAAGGTTTATCAAGGACATAATCACCAAGAAAAGGCGGATAAAAGACACTAACATTTGTGTTATTGATGAAAAAGTCAGTTCTATAATCCAAGGAAGGCTACCAAGGAAGAGGAAAGATCTAGGATGTTTCTACATCCCATGTTTCATAGGCGGCCAACATTTTCCACAAGAACAGTGTGACTCAGGGGCAAGCATTAATCTTATGCCACTTGCCACTTTTCAAAAGCTGGGATTGAAGAAGCCAACACAAACTTCTATGACAATTGAGTTGGCAGATGGATCCATTGTTAAGCCACAAGCTATATGCAAGGATGTGCTAGTCAAGGTCGAAAAATTTGTCTTCCCTATTGAATTTGTGGTCATGGACATGCATGAGCTGGAAGGAGGTGAGATTCTATTAGGTAGGCCGTTCCAAGCTACGACTGATGTAATCGCTGCCATTGGGCGAGGTTACTTCACACTTGGGATTGGTGATGATAGAGTTAAATTCAAATTACCACATGACTCATTGGAGACATCTCTTGACAACCCAGGTTAAAGGTATCTTTATGTCAAGCCTAGGACATTAAACAAGGGCACTTTTTGGGAGGCAACCCAACTTTCGGTTCATTTTTATGTTTGGTTATGTTCTTTTATGTTTATGTACTTAGTTTTTGCTTAGGTTTTGATAATTTTTGTAAAAATGGTACCCTAACTCGTGTTTTGAAGTGTGCAGAATGTTAAGGTCGATACTATCGACACCCATGTCGATAGTATCGAGTTTGGATCAGTAAACGCTGAAGAAAAGTCGATACCATCGACCCTAGGGTCGATAGTATCGAGATTCCTTTTCAGACAAATTGGTGACAGTAAAGTCGATACCATCGACCCTAGGGTCAATAGTATCGACACTTTTGAGTTCCCAGGATTTTAGATGTGTCGATTCAACAAAATCGCTGATCCTGGGTCGATACCATCGATCTTGTGTCGATAGTATCGACACCTGTAGGACAGCTACATAAAACAGGTTGTAAAAGGTATCGAAACGAGATTTTTTTGAACTGTTTTTTGTAGAGGAAAGATGGATGAAGCAAGTCACGTCTTAGAACCACTAAGACACAAAAATGGGCCACAAAAAGGAGGAAGATAGCAAGCATCACTTGGTCCACTTGAGCATCTAACCATCCTTCTTCACCACACTTCAAAGTGAACGGTACCGCTGTTCCACCTCTTAAGTGAGAATGTTAACTATGAGGCCATAGTCGAATTCAAGCTTAGGGGGGTAGTTGGAATAGCTCTATCTTTTATTTTCTCAGTTTTTAGTTTTATTTTGTTTGTTCTTGTCATTTATTTCTTGCAATCTTAGTTTGTTTGTAGGTTCCACGTTCTATCTAGTGTAATTGTGGATGTCTTAAGTCACGTGTCATCTCACTTACTTGTACATGGGAATTAAGGGAAAAATAAAATTTTTTGAGTGTTCGCAAGCTTGAGTGTTGTTCAACTTTGAAGCACATAACTTAAGAAAATGATTGGTTTTGTCAACTTTAAAACATAAAATCACAACTGTACATTCCGAATGATTCATGAAAAGTGGACGGAATTGGTTGTTTGAGCCTAAACTGACCAAATGATAATGAGACTCTAATTTGAAGTAAGAGAGAGAAACCTCTTAACTACTACACAGGTCAGTAAGGAGGGACACATAATACTTTTCAAAGGTTCAGTCAATTAGTCTTGTGATCTTTCCACCTCATTGTTTTTCACAATCCACTATAAGAATTGGAACTACTTTACGGTTTTAACCTTTTTGATTGCAGATCATGTAGATAGGTTTTGCATTGTAACAAATTTCATATGTTTTACATCAAAAACAAAAAAAAAATAGAATAGTGATACATGCACATTATCCTTAGGTGCATGTCATTTAGTTGCATTCATAATTTTTATGCATAGAGTATATCACGTACCTCATTCCTTCTTTAATGGTGAATTAAATTGTTCCATACCTTATAAATAGTTCAAATATTTGAGTTATGCAGAAAAAGCAAGCCCAATAAATTATTCATTGTCATTTGTGGATATAAGGGCTTAAGAAAAAAAGAGTGAAAAAAATGAAAAAGAAAAAAAGTTATTAAGAAGCAAGTAGAATAAGAGGGAGAAAGGAACATAATCTCACCTGCATCTTAAGATGAGTAAGTGCATGATGTAGCTCAGTTAGAGATCCATCTCATTTTGAGACAGGATGTTAGTGCATGCATCATTCCACCCAATCTTAGGCATTAGGGCATTTTTCATGTGCAAATGCATCATTTAGGGCATTCTTATTTTATGCATGTTGAAACCGTATAATGCTTCCATTTCTTCCATGAGCCACCCAGTCCATCCACCCGTTGCTCGAATTGGTAGGCCACCGTGATTTTATCCTCACTTGTGAATATCGGGAGAGCTGCTTCCATTTAGATGGCAGTTAGGGCGAGCAACGTAGTATAGGAGATCACAAGACGCACCGAGTCTGGACCGGCAAATTTTATTATGTTAACTGCCTTATGTGATAGTGTTCATCAGTTTTGAGGTAGATATCTTTTATGGATGATTACTGTCGCCTTTAGGATAATTATCATTCTGTGGTTAGTGAGGTTCGGAATGTGAATGTCTGGTGGTGATCATATGGTAATGTTTGTTGTGATGATTTGTTCTTTAGTTGACTCTGGCAATTCTATTCTAAGGTTTAGTTGCTCGAGGGCGAGCAATGTTCAAGCTTAGGGGAGTTTGATGCGATGATTTTGAGTCACATTTATAGGCTTGTTTTATATGTGTTTTATGCATTTATTAGTCATTTCTGTGGTTACTGTTGCGTAATTCATCTACTTTGGTCTATGATACTTCTCTATGTCAAATCTCCCTTATTTCGGTATTTTGAGAACAAATTATTACAAGAATACGTTTTGTGTAGGCTTATGTGGTTTCATGTTGTAATTTCAGGAAAAACAAGTATCTGCTTCTATCGATACCATCGATGGGGGTCGATACCATCGACCGGACCACAGGCAGCCAGCCGCAAGGAGCAACAAAATCTTGATACTATCGACACGAGGGTTGATGGTATCGAGATACCATCAGGTTGCTTCAGAAAAGAGAGTCGATACTATCGACACAAAAGTCGATACCATCGACTAGTGGAGCTACATCGACGATAAAAGGACAAAACTGACGCCTATGAATGTCGATACCATCGACCCGCGTTGATGGTATCGAGGTGGCATCAGTCGCGACAAAGAAAAGAAAAGAAGACCAGCCGATACAGTGCAGGGTCGATACCATCGACTCGCGTCGATGGTATCGACACCGTCAGATACATGTTTGCTTCAGATTGATCAAAATCTGACGACTGTGGTAATTTGGCGACCTAATTCAGAGATTATACCTAATGACGGCGGCCAAGAGCACTGGATGACGTCATTAGCCACTGCACACGTCCTGAGAAGGTGTAGAGAGAAGAACGGAGCCTAGAAGCACGCCCCAGCCGATCCGGATGCCGAAGAAGATGATTTCCATCACCGAAAGGTGGGAGAACGCATATTCTACGCCAAGGAGCGATTGGATCTTCTCCGTTCAGGGGTTTCATCACTCAGTCACGTTTTTCTCCATGTTTCCCCTTTTCTCTACCATGTTTTGCTTTGAGATGAACATGCGGGGCTAATCCCCTTTGTCTTTAGGACCGGGAGTAGCCCGGGGAAGCATTGTATGATGTTTTTATCATAGTAATTCATAATTTGTCTCCTAAATCTGTGGTATGATTTCGTTTTCTCAATTATATTGTTATGCTTAATCACCATAATGATAATATAATGCCTTTAATTACTTTGAAAGAAGAATTAATGGTTGAAAAGAGACAAAATTCACATTAATTAACAAATCCCTTGAATAAGGTGATGTACGGTTAATGGTGGAAACCCAGAGGTTGATTTTAATGCACCTAGTTTAGGGTATAGGTTACTACGATGGTGGAACCGACCTAGACTTAGGTAGTGAATTGTACCACGACAGTGGACAATTCTGACTACAGGCCACTACCCAGATTGAGAGATGAACTTGAGTAGCTATATGGAAATTCATACAATGAAAACCCGCGGTGAAACCGCAATCCTAAAGATCTCCATTTGAATTGATTAAACTAAACATTTAATCGATTGCTTTGTTTTATTTTATTTTCTTTTATTTTACAAAAACTCTCAAACTCTTTTAATCGATTTAGCTGATCGCAACCAGTTAGTAGTAGTCTACTAAAATCACGTTTCCCTGAGTTCGAGTCGGGCCTCACAAGGCCTATATTACATTGATACGTATACTTGCGTTTCTACGCACGTAAAAAGCATGTCAGATAACATGTAAAATTATTCTTTCATTTAGTTTACCAAACCAAACAACAAGATAGAGGATAATGAACTACCCCAAACTACTAACTGACCATGGATAGGATAGGGAGTGTATAGGGGAACTAGTCCCTATCACCTCCTACAACCCTTACGAGTCTCAATTGGGTTAGGGTTTAGGTGGAATTCAATTAAGATCTAGTCAAGCCTAGGTTTCTAGGATAGTGACTCTTAGGGTAATTTAGGGATGAGGGAAGTAATGGAAGGTGAAAGTGAGGTTTTAGACATCACATCACCTACATTCCATCTTTGAGAAGGCTCCAAGCTCATTACACTAAACGCTCCTATACTATCTACTTAGATATCTCACTTATGTATAGGATAATTGATAAGCATGTAGGAAGGTGAATAGATAAGTAGGGATCCATTAATTGGACTTTAGATTAATTCACAAAAAGAGCCACATATAAGAAATTTTCTTAGAATCTAGGTGATTTCAAGCAAAAATCACAAATGAATTTATGGGAAATGAGATAGAAGTAGAATATAATCATTATCAAATGAAATTAGAATGTTTACATATAATTTCCTTCCAATATGGTATAAAAGCAACATTTTTGACCCCAAACAACCCACTTAAGGGGCCTAGCCACTCATACAACAAGAAAATGCAAAAATGGAGAAGAAAGAGGTAGAAGTATCCATGGAGCTCGGTGTAGATGAAGGAATACTCTCCTCTAGCTACTAGAAGGGAGACCTCCTCTATTATCCAAGATGGAATGGAATGGGGAGATGGTAGAAGGTGGCCAAAACCCTAAGAAACTAGGGTTTTGGTGGTGGAAATGGTGAAATGGAAGTGAAATGAGGTGGAATGGCTAAGGGGCAAAAATGAGGGAGATGAGGTGGCTAAACTCATGCTCCAACCTCCACCTATATATATATATATATCTATATATCTATATATATATATATATATATATATACATAGGTGGTGGCAAAGCATTAGATTAAGTGGGGGTAGAAAAAGAAATGTAGTGGAAAAATGCTGCTAGGTTTTTATGTAGCACGACCATGCTGGGAAGCACGTCTGTGGTGGGTAGGGGTCAAAATGGGGAGTGGAACGGGCAAGGTGGAAAAATGGAAATGTTACATGTTGTTTTGGGGGAAATGGAAGGCTGGTGGCATGACTGTGGTGAGGCACTGGTAGCATGATTGTGGCGGTCACCACGGTCGTGGTGGCATGAGAAAATGTTGCCCATGGTGATGAGAATGATCATTCTGACTAATCAGCAACACGGTCGTGCTGCTATGCACGACCATTTTGTGGCATGTTTTCATGACTGTGCTATGATGCATGTCCATTTCGCTGACTGTGATCCTTCATTGCTTGACTCTGTGGATTTTCTTGGGCCAGCACAACCGTTCTGTGGCACCACGATCGTGCTGATCTTCTCAAAAACACTTGGCTCTTGTACTTTGAATTTCCTTGGACCTATTTGCTTCAATTGACCCTTAGACACTAGGGGTAGGTTGAGGGATCTTTGGACTTCACTTTGGGTCCCTCTATGGGTAGATAAACTCTAGGATCACTATCTATCTTCCATCCAACCGCGGTCCAAGTACTTGAAAAACATGCAAATAACATCCATAAGTGCATTTTACATAAATATGTATATTGAAGGGAATAACATGTAATCTAGAAGGTATATATGTGATTAAAGTGTAATAAGACACAAGATGAATCCCTAAAATAGTGTTGCATCATCTTCCCTGATGCTACCCTGATTACAAATGTTTCCATTCTCTAAACATGGCCTAAATCTTGATTGAAAATCAGTGGATGAACTAGTCCGTGTCAACCCCTAGCAATAATGACACATTTTCCACCACTATCGATCTAGTAGTAAGGGGATGGCACAATGCTGGGACAAACCTCGACTTTGCCACCAACATTGAAGGGTTGGATATGTAGGTGAGGTAAAAGGGGTTTGGTGAGGTGGGGTGTGGGGTGGGTAATACTAGAGGATCAGAACGGATGCATGCATGAAGGCCCCAATGAGAGTTGTTGATGCGTTAATGTAGATTGACATTAGAAAGATCGACACACATCAAGTACAAGAGTTCAAATTTTTTCGGCAACTAGTTGAAAAAGGAGTAGGGAACACCTTTCCTTATCTCTGTACACACGTCAATACAATTAAAATGGTTGGTTTGCATTAAATCTTATTGACATGTTGTGTTAATCAGATAAGGGGTGTAAGGTACTCCATGTTCACATGGACTTGAAGATCATGATGCCAAGTACCAATGACGGAACATGAAATGAGGAAGGTTGACTCAGAAAATTGCCACCGTACCCAAAAGGTCTCTGCTACATTGTTGATGCAGACATAGTTAGACACATCCCTGATCGAGAAATCAATCAAAAGGTAAGCTTCCTAATTCTTGATGGGTCCTAGCAGCACCCGACCATCATGGGGAGTGTCCAGAAGATCCTGACACAAGCACAGAAAGGGCGTTTCCTGCTTGAGAGGATGACTAGTGCATCATAACTAAGGACAGAGCCATGATTTCATCATTGGGGGGCATATCATCTTTACATGCATGCTAAAAATGCAATATAAATTGTATTAGGGTGTTGTTCAATGCATGAAAAGTTTGTATATGATGAAGTGCATGAATAAAAAATATGAGGTTTTTCATAATAGAAAGGAAAAAGAAAATGAGTATCGTTGAGGCTAAAATGATGCACATGGTGCTAGATTATAAAGTGATATAGAATGTCTTTTTCTTCCTACATCAAAAATAAAGATAATAAAAGATGTAAATGTACACACACACACACACACACACACACACACACACATATATATATGTATATATATATATATGTATATATATATAAACATATGTTTGTATAGAAAAATAATTTAAGAAATAATCATATATATCTATCTATACATGAAAAATAATAAGCAAGATCAAATTCTATAACTACTTAGTCTAGTTAAAAAAATTGTATAAGAAGTTCCACATGGGTGTAAAGACCTTTAAACCTTTGAGCCATTGCTACCTAAAACTATTCGAATAAAAATAATGAACTGTTGAAGGAAAATATAAGAAATAAATATTCTAAACTAGGCAAATAATTTCATCTTCTAGTAGATGAAGAAAATAATTAAAATATAGATATACATTTGAATGTGTTTACCAATTATTTTTAGTAGAATTAGAAGGCATTGAATTGTAATGTACACTTATATCTATCTAATAACCAAAACAAGCATGTGACAAAATATCTAATGTCAAGTTAAAAATATGACATCTAAATAAAATTGTTCAATGGTTGGCTAGTAACTATAAAACTATAAAGAGTGACACTAACAATGTTACAGAAAAGAACTTTTCACCGACTTTTGTTAACCACAATTTCTAAATTATTTGTTTTCCTTTAATATATGTTTAACTTTAGTAGTTTCAAATATCTAACCTATATAAATTTACATTGTTGTCAATGTTGAAATTGAAGTAAATAGGTTGCTCTAGATGTAGTATTTAAGATGATGTAGGCACAAACTATTTTAAATCTAGTTTGTTTTGAAAAATATGTATATAATTATATTTGATAATTAAATATGTATAGCTAATTAGTATTGTTAGATCTAATTATAGAAGAAACTTTTGATTAGAAATATATTAAAGTCAACCTATATTCTAGAATGTGACAGTAAAATTAAAACAAAATAGTTTAAAAACTAATAACTATAAAATAATTTGATAATGAAATAATTATATATATATAAATAAAATATTACCTACAATATTTTTTGGTATTGGTAGGTGTCACAAGTTCTATAAACTTACAACTAAAATGAAAGGATAACAAAGTATTCCATAATTCTCTAAAAATAAGTATCATAACATTTTATCAATGGAGGATTTCATATAATGAATTTTAACTAAGCAACATGAAAAATTATCATTACATTTTAAATAAAAAAATACACAAATTTCCCAAAATTGTATTTGTTTTTAGTTATAGGGTTAGAACATATTATGAAAAATACTATACTTATTTCAAAGTACTAATAGTTGTATATATTATCTATAATATACCAAATAACTTTGTGTAAAAATGCAAGTAAATGTGAGAGAGAAGAAAACTTATTGATACTGAGAGTAAAAGAACATACGAACAACCAATGAGTCCTAATTACATAACTTTGTTTTGATTACAATACACTTTCTATATAGTAAATATGTGAATATATATGTGTATGCATACATATACAAATAGTTTTCAGAATTGGGGGGCATGCCCCCTCTTTCCCCCTCTAGCTCTGCTCCGTATCATCACACCAAGGGAAACCAAGGCTTGTATAAGGGTGGGGCTGAAGAGGATAACAGTCCATACTTAATTTAAGAAAATAAATTTGCATAAAACCTCATCAATTTATGACCACAAACAAGGATTTTAAATAAAAGGGGGAACACAATATTTTGTCAAATAGATGGATAAAATAAGTATATTTTTGTGGCAGTATAAAATTAATCTAACTATTATAAACTTTTTATTGTCCAACTTAACATTGGGCCACTCAGGGCAACTAAAAAGATATGATTATAGCTAGCAAGATCAGAATGTAATGAGAAACTTGCCCATCTCAAAAGTCATCCTTGAAACTAGTATTGTGCTAAATCTTCCACTTCATGTGCCTTGGGTTGTGATACCTCTAGGCGTGTTGAAAACAACACCCATGAGGAGAAGAAAAATAAGAGGAAGGATGTCAGTGGACACTGAGTATGTGTAGTAAAACAAATGGTCATTAAATAAAAGCAATAGAAAATGAATGAAGGGATGCCAATAAGAAGATATCTAAGAGATTTAACATGTCCAAAAGACGAGGCAAATTTTAACTAGGACATGATTATTAAAAGGAGTCGTGTTGTATACTTGTACATCAAAAGTAACATAAAAGTAAATAGTTTCATGGTGAGTAAAATATAGACTACAATATACTAAAAAGTAGGGTAGGAATCCATGTATTCCATACCAAGGACAGTAGGACAAAAACTTCAATGCCAAATAAAATATAATAGAGCAGGTTTACAACCTCAGTGCATTTGTAGGAGGACTAAAACCTTAGTGCTTAAATTAATATATTGCAAGACTATAACCTTAGTGCACTATAAGGAGGAATAAGACCTCAGTACCTCAAATATAGTCAACCACACATGCAAATAGGGAAGGAAAGAACACAATATAATTATTTTCATGCTAAGGATGAGAACATCAAATTGTCATCGAGTGGGGTCAGAGGACCCAAATCATTAACAAGATTAGGCCAGAAGACCATGAATGAGGTATTAAAAAATATAAATGCTAACAAATTATAGAGATATTCATAAGGAAGAATACTATCATACAATGCTATGGATGTTCACAATGTAATCAATGCCTCATATAGGAAAAGGTTATTTAGTCATGATATTATGCCCAATTTAAGTAGAGTAGATGGACATACCTTGACTTGAATATTAAATCAAAGATCAAATTCAACCCTTCCAAGTCTAAGGTCACCTCAAACCTACATGCAATATTTTTTACATTAGTTAGGGTTCAAGTCATGCTATATAAGATGAAATCATATAAATTCAATCCTTCACTGAAGTCCTAGAATGACTCTTGTCATGAACCTAACACTGGGTTCAGGGTTACTGATCATAATCCTAACTTGCAATCTTAACAATATTAATTATAATATTTCCCTAAATTATTAATATGAAAATAAAAGAGATTAAAACTCTAAAAATCATGTGTTTAAAACTTTGGAATCATGTGGTAAAAATGATAGAAAAATATAGAGAAAAATCCCACAATTCTAAAACATATATTTTTTTATTAATTTTGGAGCTTCTAATAAAAAGTTATAATTTTTATATGATTCTAATTATTTACTATTTTTTGAATGAAATTAAAATACAAAAAGACCAAAGTGACCTTGAATTAAAAATATAGACTTAAGACATTGAAAGAGTAAACGTATCTTATTTATATTCACACATCATGCGGCCAATTCCAACTAAAACGTTTTTAAAGATAGGAATATCCAATCGAGAAAAAACATTGTTGACGGAGATGAGGGGGCAATCTAGTAATTTTACCCTGAGTTATCTTCTCCCTTTTCTCACTTACCATGGTGGCATGCTTACAAAAACTGCATCAAGCTAGATTGAGAAAAAATGGTATGTTTCTTATTTGCAAAATCGACTAGGTGATTATGAAGAAAAGGGACTGAGGTTTCTTACGTGAAGATCAATCGTGCTCCGATGAAGAAAATTTTCAAGGAGAAGGGATGCAAGCTCATATCTGTAACCAAGTTTGGCAGTGCATGAAATGATGATGCAAGGAAAAATTACCCCTAGAGAAGGATTGCTTATGATGGTACGGAACTAGGGATGTGATTAGCTATTACATGGTTCCTTGTTAGGGCGTCCATTCCTATGGCTTGGAGATGCTTGGGCTCCCAGTTTAGGAATTTCTAGAATACACAATGATATGTTTTGAGCAAGTATAGTTATATGTAGATTCGAGCGAGGAATCTATATGCAAAGAAATTTCCATAAATGATCAAGTGTAGAGGGAGAAAATTTTATTTTATTGTACACAAAACCAACAGACTATTTGCTTTTATGGGTGCAAGCTAGAATATTATGACTTAACCACACGATCATAATCTAAAAGTAGGGGAAAAACACATACATCAGCTAAAGTCACATAAGGCGTGCCATTTTTTCCTTTACCAATTCAAATTTACCTAAAATATTATATTACTATTATTCTTTTTTTAAAGAAAAATTGGGAGAGAAAACAATATCCAAATAAAGTCAAATTTGGTATGTAGAATAATAGGGACCCAAAGGATTCAAATTAGACTGATTTTTTCATTTTGGGAAACTTTAATACTGAAAAACCTGCATATTGTAGAAAAGCCTATTTTCAACATGTTAATGTATTCCTTTATGATTTAACAACCAAATTTTGTGTGTGACTCTCTCTTACCTAAAGCAATCAATAGGAATATATATATAAGATTTATTTGAGCTTAAGTACCTTAATTTGTTAAATTTTCACAACTAACCCTTGAAAAACTACTAGAGGGGGGGTGAATAGAGTTTTAAACAATTTTAAACAATTATTTAACTCAAACAACCAATCACAAAAATATTGGACAAGGGGACAAGGATTTAGAGTGGTTCCTACCTTAGCAAATACTAAGGCAGTCAGTCCACTACCCGGTTGCTTACCCAACCGGGATTTGGAAAGAATTTAACTTTATTACCTCGCAAGGACTTTACATAAAATTACAATTCTCTCCCTAAACCCTTCAAGCAGCCTTCACCTTGAAGTAATCGCACCAACCTTGAAGCAGCCTTCACCTAGAAGCAATTGCACCAACCTTGAAGCAGCCTTCCTCCTGAAGTAGCTTCCCGTTGCAATAACCTTCTTGAAGTAGCTTCCCGTTACGATAGCCTTCTTGAAGTAGCTTGAAGTCCACCTTCTCCTCCGAGAAGAACCTTCTCCAATCCACAGCCTCCAACCCTAGGAGTAGCAAGGAGAATACAAAAGATACAAAGGAACAAGAAAGAAAACAGAAATTACAATACCACTTGTAGCTCAAGGCTTGATTTCCTATATCAAGCGTTTTGATCTCCTAACCAATGTATGTAGAAGTGTAAGTGTTGTGGATAGGAGATACTAGCCTATAGGACACGAAGTTGGAGCAATGGGAATGAATAGCCAATGTAGGAATTGCTCTATTGCTCAAAACAGATTGCCAATGAGTATTCAATCTCAAGTATAGCACACGTGTAGCTTAGGTGTATTTTGGTGTCCTAAGGCATGTCCTATTTATAGGAATGGCCTATGGATGCTTAAGGACGTTCTAGACAACTTCTAGGGGTTTCTAAGTGCTTAACTAGCCGTTAGGTATAAGTTAGGTGCGTTAGTAACGGCTAGTTGCTTTATTCTGCAGTTGCTGTCAGAGACCATCTCGGTCGACAATTTGTCGACCGAGATACCTACTCGGTCGAAGTTTTGTCGACCGACAGGCTCTCTGGATCAACGTTCATTTGCAACTGCCAACTACCTTGTCAGCTGTGTCTAACGGCTACTTGGGTCATTCTCGGTCGAGAAGTTTGTCGACCGAGAGTGTCTCGGTCGAGGAGTTTGGTCGACCGAGATTGACCCTGTTTCAATCTTTCAATTTAGGCACTAAGTAAATGCATGAGTGTGCATATGTGATCCTATTTAAAAGGGATGACCTATCTAAGTGTGGTGATTGGCTAGGGAAGATCTAACGCTTGATTTACATGAGATCTAAGTACTTGTACATTATATGTTTGTACAAGTTTACAATTGATTACATTGCATGACATTTACAATCATTCAAGCGTATAGTTTCCCTAGAACTTTGTCATCCACTTTATTCCTGCAACACTCAAGTAGCACGTTAGATCAACAAGAATGAAATGTTTGTCATCATCGAAACAAAGGGATTTATCATAATATCCAATTTATCCAACAATCTCCCCCTTTTTGAAGATGACAAACATTTCCTAAATATGAAATAAGGAAATATAAAGCATGTGAGTTTCATACCTGAAAATTACCTTTTGTAGCCATTTATGTTTTGCAAGTGAGTGCTGGCCAAGATGTTATGAAACTCATTTATATTTTTGATTTTATATTCTTTCTCCCCCTTTGTCATTTCAAAAAGATATCCAAGTTGAATATTTTATTTTTCTTCTCCCCCTTAATTTTATATTATGCTCTCCCTTAAATAGATATCCTATTAGGAACATGGATTTTTGTCTAATTTATCCACAATTTGTTTCTCAATCATTTGCAAAGGATGTTAAGCCTTGAAATGATATGAGATTCCCTTGAGCTTATGATGAATGTATATTTATTTCTCATTTATCAAGGGATGTTAAGCCCTAAATTAAATGAGAACCCTTTAATCTTAGAGTACATAAAAATGTCTCCAACCAAATGCAAGGGATGTTAAGCCCTGATTTGTTTAGAGAGTTCCTTTAAGTACAAGCTATATCATTTTTATGAAATTCATAGATTTCTTCATAATCAAGAGTAAAAATACTAAGGTCGTAACAAGCTTCAAATGATGTTTACAATGTTTTTCTAAGCTTCTTAATCAATTAAACCAATTTGTTGTTATGAGCTCCCCCTTAATCTTACAATCTAAGCAGTTTGATGCTTCTAAGGTCACAAATAATTTTAAATTTTGATTTTGACCTTTATCAAAAGTATACTAAGATTAAGTGCAATAAAATGATGTCCAAATAAGCATTTTGTCAAAGCTTATTTTAGGTCGCCCTTGACTACGACCATTGCGCCCCTTGGTCAATTTTAATTTTAACCAAGAGGCAAATTCTGCAGATTTCCAAGATAAACATTCATATGTGAAGTATAATTTCTGCAGATAGCTATAATTATCAATTTTGAAGCACATTAAGATATACCTATTATGAAGACTTAATATGAGCATCATAGTGAAGTCTTTGACCTTGATTTTTCTAGAATGCATGTTTTACATTCATTGTAAAAGATGTTTCATATGCTTTGCTATGGGTACATAAATATCAAATCCCATTTCTTCTTATACCCTTATCATAAGATCCTTTAGAAACATATATTTTGAAAGCAAGATTAATATATTCAAGTCAAGATTTTTGCTTTTGATTTCTTAGAACAAGCAAATAGATAAAAACATTAATATTTTGTTCTAAGAGGCACTGTTTGGCTTGTCATAGCAACATCATCATTACAAGCTGTGTCCACAAACATTATCTATTATGTCAAGATGCTTTTATGCTAATGACATTTGCAATTTTCTGAATCACAATGATCATTCATGGTTTGTATATATGAATCAAAGCTTATTTTAAACCAATGAAACATAATGATCATGATGAAGCATATCTATGATAAAATAGTAATTTCCTTGGTTAAGCCAATCATGATTTTTCAGTTTTAAATCCAACCATTGAGAGTAAACCAAAATAGTCTCATATAAGTTTTCAATTTTAAGACAAACTTTTATAACTGATCATGCCGAAGAAACTTTTCAAACAATGAATAAGGTTTGTTCAAGATTAGTCTTCTCACAGCACTTTTGCAATATGTTTAAGGATTTTCTACTCAGAATGTCATATAATGTAAACAATCAATATGTCTTGCTACAAAAATTGTCTTCCAAGATTTTATTCTTGATTTGCATGTTAATTCAATCATCAATAACAATTTGATAGCAAACTAGGTTGATTGAAAAACAATTTCAGAAGATTTATGTCAGACTTGACAATAGAAGCCTACTCGGTCGACCATTTCTCGACCGAAAGATCCCTCGGTCGACAGTGTCTCGACCGAGAAAGGTTCTGTGTTGTTTCAAACCTGTTTTCAAATATTGTTTATAATTAAAAGCAAAAGTATGAAAGTTAAAGCTCGATTTAGTTGAGATATTTAAATATCAAGGCAACATTTAGGTTAAATCTCAACTAATCATATACATTTTGTGAATCCAAACTAAACAAGTAGTTTAAGATGTATATTTGGAAATTTAATTTCTTGGATTAACTTGGTGTCCTATTATGTTAAGTTGATATAGACATAGAGATATACCACTTAGAGTCTTTGGTCATATCTCAACTTAATTTTATCCATTTAGTTTGGGGGTTTTGGAACCCATACTAACTCAACATTCTTTTTCTTGTATGGGCATGAAAAAGAGTAATGTCCAAGACGTGAGCAATAATGGCAACATATAGAATCAACCTCAAGTCTTTTTCTATGGTTTTGTTATAGGTTGTTCTTGGTACAAATGTAGCTTGATGTGCTCGTGTCTTTCTCCAACTAGGTTGTTGATGAGATTTCCCTTTGGGCTTATAACCTAGTCCTCTTCTCCCAATTTGATGATAGGAATTATCCAATATTCTATCAAGGATTCCATTGTTGCTTAACCTACTAACTTCTTGTTGCAACTTAGCGATCTCATCCATTCTTTTCTTAATATCTAGTTTTTCTTGATCTAGATTAGATGATAAAGAATTCCTTTCTTTCACTATATTATCATAATCTAGATGTGTACACAAAACAGGTTGTTTTTTAAAATCATTTAACTTTGCAAGTAATTCAACCTTTTCTTGATATAGAAGATCATAATTTGTTTCTAGAGTAAAAATCTTCACATCACTACTACTTAGAGATGATTTCAAAGTACGATTTTCAGAAACAATGCTATCTTTTTCAAAACCAAGATTATTCAATTTAGCATATAAATCTTCATTTTCGGATGTAAGAGCAAGAAGTCTAGCATTTAACTCATCGTTTGTTTTACTAGATTTCTTTAATTTCTTCTTGCACTCAATATACTTATTGTGTGTTTCTTCAAGACTAGAAATTAGCTCTTCTTTTGATAAATCAAGAAGGCTTACCTCTTCTTCTTCTTCTTCATTGGTTGTAGCAATGAGACAATTTTTGTGGACCTCTTTCTTCTTTTCTCTCCATGGACAACCGATTGTTGTATGGTTTGTTCCTAAACACCAATTGCAGCTTGTTGAAAGTTGGTCCAAGTTGCTCCTTTGCCTGCGGTTGTAGTCACCTCCACCCTTCATTCTTCAAGACCTGGTTAGGGTTCCTTGAAGCCTGCTCTGATACCAATTGAAAAACTACTAGAGGGGGGTGAATAGAGTTTTAAACAATTTTAAACAATTATTTAACTCAAACAACCAATCACAAAAATATTGGACAAGGGGACAAGGATTTAGAGTGGTTCCTACCTTAGCAAATACTAAGGCAGTCAGTCCACTACCCGGTTGCTTACCCAACCGGGATTTAGAAAGAATTTAATTTTATTACCTCGCAAGGACTTTACATAAAATTACAATTCTCTCCCTAAACCCTTCAAGCAGCCTTCACCTCGAAGTAATCGTACCAACCTTGAAGCAGCCTTCACCTAGAAGCAATTGCACCAACCTTGAAGCAGCCTTTCTCCTGAAGTAGCTTCCCGTTGCAATAACCTTCTTGAAGTAGCTTCCCGTTGCGATAGCCTTCTTGAAGTAGCTTGAAGTCCACCTTCTCCTCCGAGAAGAACCTTCTCCAATCCGCAGCCTCCAACCCTAGGAGTAGCAAGGAGAATACAAAAGATACAAAGGAACAAGAAAGAAAACAGAAATTACAATACCACCTGTAGCTCAAGGCTTGATTTCCTATATCAAGCGTTTTGATCTCCTAACCAATGTATGTAGAAGTGTAAGTGTTGTGGATAGGAGATACTAGCCTATAGGACACGAAGTTGGAGCAATGGGAATGAATAGCCAATGTAGGAATTGCTCTATTGCTCAAAACAGATTGCCAATGAGTATTCAATCTCAAGTATAGCACACGTGTAGCTTAGGTGTATTTTGGTGTCCTAAGGCATGTCCTATTTATAGGAATGGCCTATGGATGCTTAAGGACGTTCTAGACAACTTCTAGGGGTTTCTAAGTGCTTAACTAGCCGTTAGGTATAAGTTAGGTGCGTTAGTAACGGCTAGTTGCTTTATTCTGCAGTTGCTGTCAGAGACCATCTCGGTCGACAATTTGTCGACCGAGATACCTACTCGGTCGAAGTTTTGTCGACCGACAGGCTCTCTGGATCAACGTTCATTTGCAACTGCCAACTACCTTGTCAGCTGTGTCTAACGGCTACTTGGGTCATTCTCGGTCGAGAAGTTTGTCGACCGAGAGTGTCTCGGTCGAGGAGTTTGGTCGACCGAGATTGACCCTGTTTCAATCTTTCAATTTAGGCACTAAGTAAATGCATGAGTGTGCATATGTGATCCTATTTAAAAGGGATGACCTATCTAAGTGTGGTGATTGGCTAGGGAAGATCTAACGCTTGATTTACATGAGATCTAAGTACTTGTACATTATATGTTTGTACAAGTTTACAATTGATTACATTGCATGACATTTACAATCATTCAAGCGTATAGTTTCCCTAGAACTTTGTCATCCACTTTATTCCTGCAACACTCAAGTAGCACGTTAGATCAACAAGAATGAAATGTTTGTCATCATCGAAACAAAGGGATTTATCATAATATCCAATTTATCCAACAACCCTAAATTAATATCTAACTCCTTTCTTGTATTAAAGACTCAGATAATTATGTTTTTGGATAAAAATCTTATCATTGAAGATTATTACCATCCTAAATCAAACCAAATTAAGAAAAGGGTTCTAAGATAAAATATGGTAAAGGGGAAATAGTATTATTTACTTAAGTTTGGGCTTGTTACAAAAGTCCACCCCTTAAAGAGGATTTCATCTCCAAAATGCAAATGATCGAAATTTCGAGTCAAAAAAATATTTTTACATTGTGAGTATAGGTTTATTGTATGCATTGATGCATGTTTCCAAATATGTGTCTACTCGAGTATCCTAGGAAGGATGCAGTTATATCCATATACTAATATCTCAAGATTAGCTAATGTATTTCAATACAAACATCCTTAACTAGTTCTCTACTTCTTAGGGTTTGGGACTCCACCCAGAAAAAGGTGATTTTCAAGCCTAATTAGTTGTTTGATGTGGATAGCATGAGGTACGAAAACTATGTCCCAAAATACTTACCCATCATAGATCTTTTCTAAGTCAACAGTATTGGTTGATTAATTAAGATAGATATTTTATCTTAAATGGTACTTATCCATCCTGACCCTTACATGGTGGTGACTTGCTTTTTGAAAACATCGATGAAATACCAAAACTTTTCTTTTTGTATTCATAATATAAATTATATATTGTCATTCAAAAATTTGCAGTGAAATATAAAAATTGGTGCCAAATTCAATATGAAGCCAAGTCACCAACCATAGCCTCTCAACTAGATCTTTTACTATGTTAAGGTTCAAGGAGGTGTCCAAGCCTGCAAATGTCCAATATGCTCCATAACCATACTTCTGACTCAGGAAAAACCCATTCTCTACTTATAACCCGTGAGACATTCACTACCATATACTAATCATAAATTGGTTTGAGATAAAGGTACTTGCATAGGAAAAGAGTATATGTGCATGTTACCTTCTTGTGTTGCATGAACATCTTCAATACCCATATCATCCATAGCAAAAACACGACCTACTTGTCTCTCAACATGAGGTGTTCCTAGATTTTTGGGATGGTTCCCTAGATGTTGGGGTTTATGGTGTGATGGTTGTTGTTGTGGAACAAGTGGATGAGTAGGGGGAGGTCCTCTATAAAGTTTTGGGCATTGTGACCTAATATGCCTAACAAAACCACAATGGTGGCAGATCATGTGTTTAACATTTCTTTGGAGATTTGACTCCCCCAAGTTACATTTTCCAGGGGTATGATGACGATGACAACTGGAACACCTAGTATGCCTTTACACATCACCCAATTGTTTTCTCTTGTTGCTTCTAACACTGTTCACCAAAGATTGATATCTTGGATAAGATATAAAGAGATAAATCTTTATCAACCATATTTTGGAAAGTTAGAGGAAGCTATGGGAAAAGTGCATGACCCACGTGATAACTGGGTCCTTGTAAAAATAAATCATTCCTACTGTCCTCACTTAACCCATTAGCATAACTCTCAAGCAACATGTGTCTTTACATGTAATTGGGAACATGGCATGTATCCTTGTTCGAAATTGTATAATTCTTCTTCCTTCTTCCTAAGAGCAACAATAGAGATGTACTTCTTGTGGATGAGTGCCAAGAATTGTTCCCAGGTAAAAGTATAAGTGTCATGAGTCTGTGCTATCCCATTACACAAAACACGTGTTCGTCCATACAACACATAAGAGGCAAACCCAACCTTCTGGTGAGGAGAGCATTCCATACCCTCAAACATTTTCTCTATAGATAAAATCCAATGATCGACCTTATTGACCATCTCTATTTCTCCTTTGCCATTGAAGTAAGGCGGTTGCATCTTCATGAAATCAGTCATCGAGTACTCCTTTGGCTTATTAGACACATGATGGGTGTTCAACTTTCCCACCATGTTTATCATTTCTTTGCATATTTGACTCCCCCAAGTTGCATTTGTCAAGGGTATGATGACGATGACATCCAGAACACCTTGTGTGCTTTTGCTCGTCACCCAAATGTTTTCTCTTATTTCTTCTAATAGTGTTAAAAAATCTTCATATCTTGGATAAGATATCAATAGACAAATCTTTATCAACCATATAATGGAAAGTTAGAGGAAGTTGTGGGAAAAACGTGCGACCCACATGATAGCAAGTCCTTGAAAAAATAGATCATCCCTACAGTCCTCACTTAACCCAGTAGCATAACCCTCATGCTTGTTCCAAACTATAGAATCCTGCTTCCTTCTTTCTAAGAGCAACAATAGAGATGTACTTGTCATGGAAGAGTGCCAATAATTGTTCCCAGGTCAAAGAATAAGTGTCATGAGTCTGTGTTATCCCATTACACTAGACACGTGCTAGTCCATCCAACACATAAGAGGAAAACCCAACCTTCTAGTTAGGAGAGATTGTCATACCCTCAAACGTCTTCTCTATAGATAAAATCCAATGATCAACCTTATTGACCATCTCCAATTTCCCTTTACCATTGAAGTAAGGTGGTTGCATCTTCATGAAATTAGTCAGGGAGGACTCCTTTGGCTTATTAGACACATGAGGGGTGTTCAACTATTCATCCATGACTGTGGTGAGAAACTGTCATAGCAACATTAACTCCTTTTTAGGGGGATGCCAGTCGATGTGGTAGCAACGGGGATGAAAAAACCTTGATTCACATGGGTGTCTTGAGAGTTCGGTTTGTCTCTCTACCGAGGATCAATTAGCATACTATAGTGAGGGTTTATCAGTTTAGTGAACCCATATGAACCACTACACGGGGGGGTAGCACCAGTTTCGCTAAACAAGTTGATTTTCATGAAACATGGGTATAACTTATAAGGTAAAATGGTCTAAGGATGAATTAAGAAATAGCTATATTTCCAGGCACAAAAATTCTCTCATACCATATTGTAAAGAGTGGTGCCCCACAGGGGATGACTCCTTACTTAATTTAGAAAATAAATTTGCATAAAACCTCATTCACTCATGACCATAAATAATGATTCTAAATTAAAGGGAGCACATAATATTTTCTCAAACATATGGATAAAAGAATCATAGTTTTGTAGTAATAGAAAATAAATCTAACTAAGAATTTCACTATCCAACTTAGCATAGGGACCACTCAGGACAACTAACAAGATATGATTCTAACTAGCATGATTGTATTGCGGTGAGAAACCTACCCATCTCGCTCATCCTTGGAACTAGTCTTGCACTAAATCTCCTCTTCCCAAACCTTCGACTGTGCTTCCTCTGGGTGGGTTAAAAACAACACCCATTAAGAGAAGAAAAACAAGAGGAAAGATGTCATCTAACGATGAGTATGTACATTAAAATAATTGGGCATTAGTTAAATGCAAGAGTATATTTGAATAAAGGGATGTCAATAAGAAGATATCCAAAAGAGAAGGGCTTGTCAAGAGATTTAATGTGTCAAAAAGATGGGGCATTTATTAACAAGGATATGATAATTAGAGGAGTCTTGTCATATACATGTACAACAATAGTAACACAAAAACAAATAGTTGCACGGTGGGGAAAACACATACTATAATATACTAAAAAGTAGGGTATGAATCCATGTATTACATACTAAGGGAAGGAGGAAGAAAACCTCAGTGTTAAAAAAATATAATAGAGTAGGAGGACGAAACCTCACTGTATTGGCATGAGGATTATAACCTTAGTGCCTAAATTAGTATATTGCAGGAGAACTATAACCTTAGTGCACTGGTAGGAGAACTAAGACCTCCATGCCTCAAATACATATGGTGTCACTACTTCTAGTTATGACTAGTCAACCAGACATGAAAATAAGGCATATAAGAACAAGGTATAGTTATTTTCATGCAAAGGATGAGAATTTCAAGTTGTCATCAAGTGGGGTTAGGGGACCCAAATCGTTAATAAGATAGGTTAGAAGACCATTATGTGGTATTCATATATAAATTTTAACAAATCAAGGATATATTCACAAGGGAGAGTATTGTCATATGAAGATATGAATGTTCACAATTTAATCAATGCCTCATATGGGAAAAGGTTATTTAGACATGATATTATGCCCAATTAAAATAAGTAGATGCACATACCTTGACTTGATTATTAAATTAGAGATCAAATCCTAACCTTCTAAGTGTAAACCACCTCAAGCCTGCATGTAGTATTTTGCACATCAATCAAAGTTCATAAATACAATATAAGATGAAACTCTAGAAATCCAATCCTTCAATAAAACCCTAGATTGATGCTTGTAAATAATCTAACATTCGGTTCATGTTTACTGATTATAACCTAACTCAAAATACTATCTTTTTCAACTATAATGTTTCTCTCAGTTATAATAAGAAAATAAGAGAGATTAAAACCCTAAAAATCATGACTTTCAATATTTGAATCAGGTGATAAAAACCATACCAAAAGTTAGAGAAAAATCCCACAATTCCAAAACATAATTTTTTATAATTTTTGGAGCTTCCATTAAAGAGTTATGATATTATATAAGTTTCTCAACATTTACGGATTTATGGATGAGATTCAAACACGAAAATACCAAAGTGACCTTAAATTAAAAATATAGACATTAGTCCATGATAGGGTACATGTGTCCTATTTATAATTGCACATCATGTGACCAATTTGAAATCAAAATGTGCTAAAGACAGGAATATCCATGTGACAAAAACCATTGTTAAAGGAGACAAGGGGAAATAAAGTAATTCTTCCTTGAGTTATCTTCTCCCTTTGCTCACATGCCATGACCACGAGCTTACAACAACATCATCATGCAAAATTGGAGAAAAACTCATTCATTGCTTGTTTGCAAAATTGACTAGGTGTTTATAAAGAACAGGGACCGAGGTTGCTTACCCGAAGATCAATTGTTCTTAGATGAAGAAGAACATCAAGGAGAGTGACACAACATCATATTAGAAACTAAGTTTAGAGGCAATTGAAACAATGGATCAAGGTGAAATTACCCCTAGAGAAGGGTTGCTTGTGACGAGGTGGAACTAGGGTTGGGGTTAGTTATTATAGGGTTCCTTGTTAGGGCATATGTGCCTATGACTTGGAGATGCTTGGGCTCAAGTTTGGACATTTTTATAATAAACAATGACAGGCTTCGAGGATGGTATGGTTAGATGTGGATTTCAATAATGAATTTATAGGGGAATAAATTTCAAGAATCGATCAAGTGTAGAGGGAGAAATTTTAATTTTATTATACACAAGACTAGCACCATGTTTCCTTTCTAGCCGAGAGATAGAAGATGATGATTTGACCACCTGTTTGTGATCCAAAGGTAGGTAAAAATGCATGCATCGACTAAAGTCACACGTTGCATGACATTTAATTCCCTTCCCGATTCAAATTTGCCTAAAGTGTTACATTAATAATATTTCTTTTATTTCAAATCCAAAATGAGAGAGAAAACAATATCTAAATAAAGTGAAAAAGTGGTGGGTAGACTAATAGGGACCCAAAGAATCCAAATTTAAAGTCAAATTTTCCTTTTGGAAAAATTTAATACCCAAAACCCACAATTAGTAGAAAATCCTATTTTCTACACATTAATGTATTCTTTTATCATTTACCAACCAAATTTAGTGTGTGACTCTCTCTTACATAAAACTATCCATAGGAAAAGATCTATAAGATTATTTGAATCTGAATCTGTTAATTAAATAAATTTTCACAACTCACCCCAAATTAGTATATTACTGCTATTTCTTATATTAAAGCCTCAAATCATTATGTTATTGGCTAAAACTCTTTTAATTGAATATTATAACCATCCTAATTCAAACCAAATTAAGAAGAGGGTTCAATGATAAAACATCATATGGTAAAAGGGAAAAATATTATTTACTTAAGTTTGTTTCCGTTACAACTTGGGTCTGACAAAATGGCTACCTTCATTATAGATGGGGGATCATCATAGATAGGGAACCACAATTGAGAGATAAATTGTCTGTTTTAGAGGATCCAGAGCTAGAATCACACTTCACATATGCTAACAATTTCCATAATCCACAATGTTGAAGCCAATATAAGCTCCAACTTAACCTCCACCAGCTATGGAAAAGTTTACCGAGGGGATGAAATTATAGACTATAAATGAATTTTCTCTATATTCATTCATCCATATTGTACATAATTGTAGTTAGGTGCATTTAACACCTAAATAATAATATCTGTATATCAAAGTATTCATTTACTATGTCATTAGAGGGATTAAATTGGATAGTATACATGTGCTTGGATTTATGAAATTATATTTATAAATATTAAGTCTTACGTAGGTACATGGATATATTTAAATGAATATGGTTATTGGATAAATATTGTATATCAAAAACTCAAATTGTGAATCTTGATGAAGAAACAATTTGGATATCAAGCCATAACATAATATGCTATCTTGTTTTGTGAAAGATGTTGGCTAAATTGGACATTATTATAATCCTTTTGTTTTGATGATGACAAACATATCTTTTTTGTGGTTTTAACTTGCTATTTGAGTGTTTCAGGGACAAGAATATAAGGTGGTGGATAGCAAAGACTTGGAAGATCAATTTGCTAAAATTGCTTTATTTTCATGATTGTAATCAATGTAAAAACTTGTACAAGTATATAATGTACAAGTACTTAGATATCATGTAAACCAAGCATTTAGATCTTCACTATCCATACATAACACTTAGATAGGTCATCTCCTAAGTTAGAGTCACAATTGCACATTGATACACACACTCAGTAAATGAATACATTGAATTAGGGATATTCTCGGTCGAAAAAAAATTTGACCGAGATACTCTCGGTCGGCAAACTCCTCGACCGAGAATAGTCCCTCCTAGCCGTTAGAATTAGTTAGAAAAGTATTTGGGAGTTGGAATCAAATGTTACAAAATATTGACTCAGACTCCCACTCATTCTACAAAATCCTCGACCGAGAAACTCTCGGTCGACAAATACTTTGACTGAAAATGGTTATGTCTGCACTTTTCAGGATTAATTAACTAGCCATTACAAATGCAATTAGTGGACACTTAATGACTAGTTGAGCACTATGAAAACCCTAGAAGGTGTCTAGAACGTCCACAAGCATTAGCAAACCACTCCTATAAATAGGACAGCCATAGGACACCTCAAAGTACAACTTGCATACACAATTACACTTGAGATTCAATCCTTGTGAGCAAACAAGCTGAGCTACACTTGCAATATGTTTTCTTTGAGCTCTACATTAGTGTCCTATAGGCTGATATCTCCTATCCACTATACATTCATGTCCATCCACTTTGGTTAGGAGATCAAATGCTTGATATAGGATCAAAGCGTTGTACTCAATTGGTAAATGTGTTTCTTTCTTCCAATCTTGTTCCTTTTATTATATTGTGTTCTCCTTTTCTACTCCTAGGTTGGAGGTTGTGGAAAGGAGGTTGTTGGAGCTTCTTCAGGTGGTGAAGGTAGCTCGAAGAACTTTGGACTACTTCTAGAAGGTCTCAACGGGAAGCTACTTCAAGGAGGAAGGCTACTTCAAGGGGGAGCTTGAAGTTACTTCAAGTGAAGGCTGCTTCAAGGTTGGTGAGACGACTTCGGGGTGAAGGTTGTCCAAAGGATGGTGAAGGTATTTGTATCTTATGTAACATCCTTTCGAGGTAATAAAATACAAGTGCTTTCAAAATCCTAATTGGAAACAATTGGGTAGTGGACTGACTCCCTTAGTTTTTACTAAGGGTGGAACCACTCTAAACGTCATGTCTCCTTCTGCAAATTTCAATTGTGGTTGCTTGGTTGAATTAATTTTAAAATCATTATAAAACCCTATTCACCCTCCCCCCTCTAGTGGTTTTTCAATTGGTATCAGATCAGGCTTCAAGGAGCTCTAATCGAGTCTTGAAGGTGGAGGGTGGTGGTGTCTACAACCTCAAGCAAAGGAGAAACTTGGACCAACCTTCAATAAGTTGTACATAGTGTTTAGGAATGGGACAAGCAACACTTAGTTGTCCAAGGAAGTCAAAGAAAGAAGAGGTGCATAAAGAGGTACAATGCTTCGTTACTACTACAAATGAAGAAGAACAAGAGGTAAGTCTTTTTGACTTGTCAAAAGAAGATTTAATTGTTAGTCTTCAAGAAATGCATGACAAGTATATTGATTGTAAAAAGAAACTAAAAAGAGTTACAAGAACAAATGAAGAATTATATGCTCAGTTAAGTGAACTTGTTTCTGAAAAGGAAAGTATTACTTCTGAAAATTCTACATTGAAATCTTCTCTTAATGATTGCAATACGAAGTTACTTACTCTAGAGACAAACAATAATATTCTATCTCAAGAAAAGGTTGAATTACTTACTAAGTTGAATAATCTTCAAACTCAATCTATTATATGCACTTATTTAGATTATGATGCCATTGTAAAAGAAAGAGATAGTTTTTCATCTAACTTAGATCAAGAAAACTTGAATATTAAAAAGAAAATAGATGAAATTGCTAAGTTACAAAAGGAAATTAGTAGTTTGAAGAACAATAGTGTTCTTGATAAGATCCTAAAGGTTTCTTCTGGTCAAAATGAAAGAAGAGGTTTAGGATATGTTCCAAAAGAAAAACACCATCAACCTAAACCTAGAAGAACACATACCAAGTTCATACATGTGCCTAAAGAAAAATTCTATCAGGAACCTAGAATCAAAAGGGCACAAGTACCCAAGACTAAAGTCATGTATGTGCCTAAAGACAATCCTCCTAGAAAGAGAAATGAAATTGATTCCATTTGTTGTCACTATTTCTTGCATATTGGACATTATTCCTTCTCATGCCCATACAAGAAAAAGGATGATGATCTAGTTTTGGTTCCCAAAACCTAGATATTTTAAATATGATTAGTTGAGATTTGACCTAAAATGTTACTTTGATATTCAAATGTCTTATCTCAACTAAACTGCGCTTTAAATTGCATATTTCTGTAAAACTATATTGGACGTGATCTATGTTTTTATAACTACTAAAAATAGTACAGAAACAATCTCGGTCGACAAAATCTTCAACCGAGACAATGTCGGTCGAGAAAATTGTCGACTGAAGTAGTTTCTATCTCTAACTTGTAGAAATCTGGAAAAACAGTAACCATGCCAGTCGAAAAAGACTTCGACCGAGATAAATTTGATCGAACATTTATTGGACCAAATTTTAACTGATAAAACTGGAGACACAACAACCTTCTCGGTCGAAAAGCATGTCGACCGAAAAGAAGTGGGTCGAGAAAGAGTTCGATCGAATTGGGTTATGGAAAACTTTTTCAACTGGTTTAGTTTGCCATAAACTTGCTATAAATTTGGTATAAATGAAAATTGATTGGAAATTATGAATGAATCATAAATCTTGGAGATAACTCTCAAATCACATATTGATAATTTGCATCATGATCTATATGTTGATTCTTGATATCCTTATTAAACATGCTGTAAATTTACTAATTATGTGATCAAAACTATATGCAAATAGAAACCGGAAATGTTTTCTTAAAACCGATGCACACATTGTAAATCCCTAAATTGTTATTTCTCTTAAAATGATTAAGCATGTTCATCTACATGGTTTGCCTTAAAACTAAAAATTATGAACCATGTTGATCAAGGAAATTACTATTTTATCATAGACCACATGGTTTGTCCTAAGTATTCCTTGGTCTATCTATATAGAAACCATGTGTCTTGAAATTTGCTTTTCAATGATCATGATCATTGTATTTCATGAAATTATGGATATGCTTCTATTGTTCTATCATGATCATTGTGTTATGGATATGCCTTTATTGTTTTATCATGATCATTGTGTTTCATCTTTTACTTGGTTTGCCTAAAATAATCTTTGACCTATATATACAAACCATGAATGGACATTGTTTTCAAAATGATCATAGTGATTCAGCTCTTTACATATAAACATGATGTTATCATTGAAAATGTCATTTTACATAAAAGTAAAACTCAATGGCACAAATGCATCTTGACATATTAAATTAATAATTATCTTGTGCTTAGCTTATGGAAAAGGATATTATATTTGTGTTGCATGATTGGAAATATATACTCTTACTGCAATTGGACATGCTTTAATAAAAATATAGCATAGATTGCAAGTTCATTTTCAATTTCTATGATCTTATACATGGTTTACCTAAAATATTTCTTGTCCAATCTAAAAATTATGAACCATGTTTCCTTGAGAAAACTTCATATATTTCTTGCATTAATGGAATAAGAAGTCTTTCTTAGAATAAAATTATATTCTATCTAAAGCCAATTCTAAGCAAATCAAGAGAAAGACACCATTTCAAAATCAAATATTTCTTACATGAATTCATTTCTATACAAACTTTGATCCTAAGCTATAATATTTCAAATTGATATAAATTATTTCAAATTGGTATCCACCTATTACATAAAGGCTTTATATTCAATCAAGTGGATTATTGAGAGTGCTTAAACTATAAATCTACAAAAAATGCCTCTCAGTCAAAATAAAGTTCGACCGAGGGGCGCCCATTTCGAAGTCAAGGTTGACCTAAAATAAGCTTGACAAAATGTTTAATTGTAAATCATTTCCTTGCACTCAATCTTAGTATCTTGAAAACAAGATTATAGTGTATATCTCTCATGAAAGGTTAACTTATTATGATCTAATTCTCATTATGACCTTAGAATCCTTAAATTATCTTATAAGATTAAGGGGGAGCTCACAAAAAATATCTTGACTATAAGGAGTTCACAAAATTTTGTAAACATCATAAAGAAAATTTGAAACTAGTTATGACCTTAGTATCTTTAAAGTAATATTGGTTATGAAAATAAAGGAGCCTACAATATTTATGAATATAATGTATATCTTGTCCTTAATGGAAATCTCTAAACAAATTAGGGCTTAACATCCTGTGTATTTGGTTAGAGATACATTCATTGATTCTACTATACGCTTAAAAGAATCTCATATCATTTTAGGGCTTAACATCCCTTGTAAATAGTTGAGAAACTATTAAATATATTCATGAGCTTAAAGGATTCTCATGTCATTTTCAGGGCTTAACATCCCTTGTAAATGGATGCGAAATAAAAACGCATATGCCATGAATCTAAAAGGATCTCATATCATTTCAAGGCTTAACATACTTTGCAAATGATTGAGAAAAAAATTGTGGCTAAATTTGACATAAAAATAAGTGGTTTGCATTGAGTATCAAATTATCAAATTAAGGGGGAGAAATAAAAGTCATAATTAATGTTTAGCTTGGTTATCTTTTTGAAATGAAAAAGGGGGAGAAATAATATAAAATCAATAACATAAAGTAAAATGAGTTTCATAGTCTCTCATCTAGAATCATACTTGCAAAAAAGAGAATGGCTACAAAAGGTAAACTTCAGGTATGAAAGTCATATGATTTATATTTCCTTGATTTATATTTTGGAATTGTCATCTTCAAAAAGGGGGAGATTGTTGGCTAAATTAGACATTATTATAATCCTTTTGTTTTAATGATGACAAACATTTCTTTCTTGTGGTTTTAACTTGCTATTTGAGTGTTTGAGGGACAAGCATATAAGGTGGTGGATAGCGAAGACTTGGAAGATCAATTTGCTAAAATTGCTTTATTTTTATGATTGTAATCAATGTAAAAACTTATACAAGTATATAATGTACAAGTACTTAGATATCATGAAAATCAAGAGTTTAGATCTTCCCTATCTACACACATCACTTAGATAGGTCATCTCCTTAGTTAGCATCAAATTGCACATTGATACACACACTCAGTAAATGAATACATTGAATTAGGGATATTCTCGGTCGACAAAAACTGCGGCCGAGACACTCTCGATCGACAAACTTCTCGACTGAGAATAGACCCTCCTAGCCGTTAGACTGAGTTAGAAAAGTAGTTGGGAGTTGGAATTGAACATTACAACATATTGACTCAGAGTCCCACTCGGTCGACAAAATCCTCGACCGAAAAACTCTCGATCGACAAATACTTCAACCGAAAATGGTTATGTTGTACTTTTCAGGATTAATTAACTAGCCATTACAAATGCAATTAGTTGACACTTAATAGCTAGTTGAGCACTAAGAACACCCTAGAAGGTGTCTAGAACATCCCCAAGAATTAGCAAACCACTCCTATAAATAGGACAGCCATAGGACACCTCAAAGTACAACTTGCATACACAATTACACTTGAGATTCAATCCTTGTGAGAAAACAAGCTGAGCTACACTTACAATCTATTTTCTTTGAGCTCTACATTAGTGTCATATAGGCTGATATTTCCTATCCACTATACATACATGTCCATCCACTTTGGTTAGGAGATCAAACGCTTGATATAGGATCAAAGCGTTGTACTCAATTGGTAACTTTGTTTCTTTCTTCCAATCTTGTTCCTTTTATTATATTTTGTTCTCCTTTGCTACTCCTAGGTTGGAGGCTATGAAATGGAGGTTGTTGGAGCTTCTTCAGGTGGTGAAGGTAGCTCGACAGACTTTGGACTACTTCTAGAAGGTCTCAACGGGAAGCTACTTCAAGGAGGAAGGCTACTTCAAGGGGGAGCTTGAAGTTACTTCAAGTGAAGACTGCTTCAAGGTTGGTGAGATGACTTCAGGGTGAAGGTTGTCAAAAGGGTGGTGAAGGTATTTGTATGTTATGTAACATCCTTGTGAGGTAATAAAATACAAGTGCTTTCAAAATCCCAATTGGAAATAATTGGGTAGTGGACTGACTCCCTTAGTTTTTACTAAGGGTGGAACCACTCTAAACGCCGTGTCTCCTTCTCCAAATTTCAATTGTGGTTGCTTGGTTGAATTAATTTTAAAATCATTATAAAACCCTATTCACCCCCCTCTAGTGGTTTTTAAAAAGATACGTCCATGTAATATTTAGTCCACCTTTATATTATCCATTAACTATATGGTAATATTTGTGACCATGAAAAAAATACACGAGAAAATATGATACCCTACTTTAGTATACATGTATACATGTAATGCATACATATGTGGACATATATCGGCATATAATGGTTCAGGTGTTCAATTTATAATACCAGAAACCATGGAGTTAAAAATATGATGATTTCTTAGCAACATGATGCAGTAAATTATTGATGCAAAATGTAAGGCATGTTTATTCAATAAGATTATGCTATATTACATTTGTGACATTGATCAAATATATAATACAAATAAAAATCAAAGATAGGAGAATAAAGGAAAAAATATGAAGTAATGAATGCCACATGAGAAACCAAATTCTAGTTAGAACAAATTGTAAAACACATGATTCCAAACCAATAGTAACAACATTATTCTATTTCATAGCTCTTTCTCTCTTTATAATAACCTTGTGGCATTTTATTCATGATTTGTGGAGACTTTTTTCTCTTGAGATACTACATTATCTGTTTACTTATTGTATTATTTACTCCCCTTTTTGAAGAGCATGCATGAACTCTTAAAAGTGGTTAACCCTGAACTAGTTTAAGCCATATCTTTCTTATTTGATGGAAACTAACTAATATCATGAATCTTGAATACTATTGAATATTAATTTTCCACTAGATTTGATCTATTTGGAGTATTAGCTCCCTTTATGGAGTTTATCCCTTGTTATAGCTTTGGCTCCTTGAGTGAGTAGAATCCCACAACCATGCATAATGTATGATGAACTAGTTATCCTACAGTTAACTAGAAAATAACTACTTAGGTACTAGTGTTGTTCTCTCATTAATGTGAGAATAAAAAGCACTTAGCTCTAAAAAGATACGATATTAAGACATCACACTTGTTAATCTTGATGTTTCAATATTTGATAAACTTGCTATTTAGAGAGTTTTGCAAATCATGAGTAGTTGACATTTTGACATCCTATGAACAATATTGAAAATGTTGGATAGTTGAGATCTTGATATCTTGTTAACACATGCAAGTATTGGATATCTAACATATTGGAAATAATTTTGCAAATATTAATAGTACTATCTCATAGTGAATCTCAAACCTAATATACTTAACATGTTGAACTAATCTACCACATAGTTCTTGATTTTTTTTTGCAAAATAAGATGAGTTGTATTCATATCATCACCCATGGTACAAAAAGAGGCCATAAATCCATACAAAAATGAGAGAAATAGGCCCATCATAGAAATGAAAAAAACTAATGTAGCTCTCCAAAATATATAAATGTACAAAAAATATATAAGCACAAAGATACACATCATATAACATGCATATTTCATATATAGAGTATCCTTTGGTGTGGTATGGTATATTGCTATGGTTTATAGTGAATTTGGCCTCCTTGACGTTCTTGCCTATTTCTGGAGATGCATTTAATGTTATCTTGTTGTGTAGTATATATCAACTCAACAATAACATTTTAGTATGAACAATTGGTGACCTAGATACCATTTTTGGCACATGTGTGGAAATATTTCCCTTAGGGGAACTACAGAACATGGTAGGAGATACAAGATGATATACAAGAGAACGTCCATGAGACATCCTCTGTTGATTTAAGATTATATATTTGATGTTTTAAATCTGTAATTTCCACATATAGATTATTGAGCTTCCATGATGAAGTGTGTGATTGTATACATATTTTTTACATGTTTAGAAACAAAATCATGTGACAAATTTGATCACTAAGATTGGGATTTTACATGATGGTTTCAGATCTATAAACGATCAACACACATACATGCCTCACAGAAAAATAATGTTAGTTAGAAAGTAAAAATGGAATAGTTGGAACTTTGGAAAGTAGTTGATAACAAACCATAGTACTACTAGCGTAACTTATAGTATCCTCCTAGAATACAAGAATAAATAAAAAAGGTAGTAATTTATGTACCATAGTCTAGAAATGCATGGAACTTCTAGAATTCCTCTACTAGAAATTAGACTTGCCTATGATCTTGAAGACCATTTTATAGAGTAAGGACTTCTACAAATAGTTATATTTGAACTTCTTTTCTATACATGGTTATACATAAAGATATTGTTGATTAGTAGGTGCTAGGGTACAGATATGTGTACTTGACTAACTATGAGGACCAATATTATGCCATATATGTCATCATTGGTATAGAAGTTCCAGATGCCACTTTATCAATTTCCTAGCATGAGATATTCAAAATCAATTACTATGCTGAAAGTTAAAATAAAGGAATTGCATAAATCCTAAATGACTTGACTAATATATGTAATCATCCTTATTTCACTATTTCATAAATCCATTCAAATCTTGGAAACTATTTGTGAACATGATGAACTTAGGTCTAAGTGCAACCCAAAATTTCAAATTTGTTGAGTATATACCATCACCATGTAAGTGGACATGAGTTGAGAAAGATTTCTAGGAATATCTTTAAAGTAGAATTGAATATGAAGCTAGGGAAAATATGAAGCTCATTGACTCAACTTAAATATAACATGAAAATACATGACAACTAATATTCATAATTGTAGATGACTGCCACATACCCAATAAATTATGTCGTCCTCTAGCACCACTCTTGATGTTTTCATTTTTAATCAAGATGGCATTGCACCATTAGAAACTACATATTGATGGTTGGTTGTCAATGAGAATGACAATGCTATACCTGAACTCTTTTCCCAAAAAGCACCACAAAATGAGGGTGTTCACTAGGGGTGACAATCAGGTTCGGGTTGAGCGGGTTTTACTTTGGGTCATTTTGGGTCAACACTTTTTGGCTAGACCTTAAACTTGTAAAAGATGGATTTTGGGGTTGAAACCCTTGACCATATTCCGACCTGCAAATAATTTTGGGTCTATTAGGTCTGACCTATAAATCCAATACCAAAATGATAGTTTAAAAAAAAGTGATATGATTTGTCTAGTCATTGATAATTTTCAAGTGTAATTAACAGATTTCATTGTGATAAACTTACAACATGATTGAGAAACACATATAAAGCATATTGTAGTTTGTTTGAGAGTTTTAAACACAAATTCATAATATAACTAGTATAATAAATCATACAAATCAATACAAAATAATGTATAATTGCCAAAATGAACTTCGTGATTGAAGAATTAGTAATTTCATGGGCCATTAAGTGTCTTAAAATATATTATTTGTAATTTACTTGTAAATATAATTCATATTTTTGGATCAATCGGGTCAATTTGGGCCAATGTCCAAACCTGGACCAACACTAAATTAATTTTGGGTTCTTCAAGTTCAGGTCAATTTTGGGTCTGGTCAAAAAACCTTAGACACTAAACCTGCTCAAAATTTTGGGTTTGGGTCGGGTCTTGTTTGCCAGCCCTAGAGTTTAGACACCACTCAATATTTATAGCCCCCATTAGCTTGAAAATAATGATTTGCAAGAGAAACCAAGTATGAAAAGTGAAACAAAATTATATTCTTATAATTCCAACATATTTATTAGATAAATCCATCAACACATTTGCAATGTCCTCTTCTATCAAGAAGACCATGTTTTACTATTGGAAATTGTTGGTGCCAAAAAATATTAGGATGATTTATCCTTTGAGAACATAGGCATTCTTGAAAAAGTATTTTATATGTCTAACTCCATAGTGATACATGCATGTATATGTCTTCAATGTCATTCAAGAAATAATTGTAGACAACATTGCACATTTTCCTATTAGAAAGACTACCTTTTTTTTATAATTCTATGTTTCATTATGACTTCATGGAAAGTGCACTAGCATCACTAATCCCGAATGGAAAATCAACTTACAAAAGAAGTCTATAATATTGGCATCAAATGATTGTCTATCTCCATATGTTATGAAGATCTTTAGATCCTTCTAATGTTATATTCACATAGCAAAAGTTTATTCTAAAACATAGTCATGACACCTAGAAGTTCAAGCTATGTGTTCGTCTGACACACTGAGAAATATGGATAACCAAACTCATACATATCATTAGAAAGGTCATGGAATTCTTCTTAGATGTATATCTACTTCCTCATTGTCCTAGTCCATTTGCATTTGATCATAACACTTCTAATAAAAAGACCAAATGAGGAGATTGTAGCTTTTATGTCATGTTTTAGGTACCTACTAGTGTCCACAAAATCAAACCAAAGTTGATTCAAAGGGAGTATCATCAACTTTGGGGCAAGTATCTCTAGGATGACGTGCCCTTATTGAGATTCAAACACATAAACCCCATCGAGAACTAAAGATATACTCTCCATATCTATCGTTTCTCTCTTCTTTGTCCAGAAAATTTTTTAAAGTATGGACTGGAGGGAAAAGAGTGAGTCTCAAAAACATTTGTGACCCCTACTTTTTGCTTTTTTATTTCATTCCTTTTATTTTTAAAATATTTATTTATATTTCTTGAAATGAGGTATATAATAACCATATGATGATATGCACTACCTATGATATTATTTTCATTCAACAACAAGTTTTACTAAAATTTTGATTTTTTGACGAAATAAATCTTATTTGAGTAATGAAATATCGTTGTCCATAACAGAGAACATGCTATCAAATCTTGCTCAATATATTTTTCCAAAAGTAAAACATGTTATTCTTGTGGAATGTGGTTTGATAAGGTGTTGTTACTATTTCATAAACTGTTCTTGCTCACTCTCATATTGACTACTTTCATAACATAACCAGATTTGATTCTTGGGATACTAACTTCAAACTAAATCAAGTTCGATAATTTTGAAAAATCAATTGAGGCTCATCAAAAGAAACAAAAAGAAATAAAAGAGAGATATCACTGTAGGTGGAAGTATAGACTAAGTACAAAAGTTATTGATTGGATTCACTGAGGTGAGTTCCATCACCTTAGACACCACTATCAATATATGAATATTTATTAAATAAAAAAAACAACCATGTCATGTGTCTTGTTGTATTACCTCATTTATCCTTTTTTTGGAGGCTACACTCCTTTCTCCCAAGTTGGATTTTTTCCATGTGTCGAACAAAGTATGCCCTAGGAAAAATACGATCTTAAAGTCCATTCTTTACTTGCATTATGAGCAATTCATCAACATTTACAGAAAAGATTGAAAACATCTATAATCCAATTTTGAGACATGTTCATCTCTGAAATGATAAGCTAAGCTTAGATATATTGAGGTCTAAAATATTTCACTTAAATATGCTTGATAATTTTATGGGTCATGGAAAACTTGAAAGATTTTAAAAGTGGAAGAAAATGAAGATCTCCTTCTCTAAAAATTTGTTGGGTAGTTCTTTTATAGTCCTCTTTCAAGGAGCAATAACGCTCTGATTCACAATATAATTCATCAAAAGCTTTTCTTAATCTTAGTTGATTGCACTTTTTGATGTCAATAAAAATACCAAGTGTGGAGTGATTGATAAGATCCATTTTTGGATGTTCTTTAAGCTATAAAAGACCATAAAATTGTCTCATAATGTAGATAAGTATCCACTTTTATAGTCAAACTCTTAATTTTATCTATACCATTATAGGAAATCCACGAGAACACATGTTTCTAATCAATTGAAGTGTTAGTTATGATTCATTCAATGATATTCAGTCTCGATGGTTAGAGATCTCTGTCAAGAATGTAAGAATCACATGAGACAATATTATAAAATAATAAAGAAATGATCAAATGAGGACTCACTACACTTGAAAAAAAACATATCCTCATGTACAAAACCTTGATTCTAGAGTATCTTGTTCATTATAAGGATACTCAGTTCCATACAACCAATTGGTTGGGTTTTTTCCCAAGATCAAATAGCCTCTCAAGATGACAACTAATATAAGGAACAAAACTCATATATGACTACTGAAGACTATTTTTCAAAAGTCCATAGCTCCTTCTCCTTATAAATCATATGATCAATATAGTTAAATTCAGGTGGATACATAAAATAAGAACTTTTGAGTCTTTCCTAACTTGATCAATGAATTTCCATCCCATCAGATATAGAATATAAAATTTGGCATTTGGCCCAGTAGGTGATGAAGTAGTTAATTACTATAAGACATCCTCTTGGATGCAACTTTCCCTCAAGTATTTCTAATCTGAGCGATGATGAAAAGACACATATAGACTTCACTAAAAACTCTCACCTCCAAACTTGAGGTTTAGACCAATGCTAATGTTTTACCATTCTTACTCCCCCTCCATTAGTCATCCACCCTTTGGATACAACTATGCTAAATTTCCATAAACACCTTCTCTATAGTCATCAATAGATCGAAACTCATCCATCATCCCACCTCATAAAATATCGACTGTTGTCACAATTAGAATTAACACAATGATATTTAAATTTTAAAGGGAATTCATGCATCTACTACAATAAAGAGAGTCACTAAAACATCCTAGGATTTGAGGCCTCAGATAAATGATCTTAAAAGGAATGATTGGACTACTCATATCACCAAGGTGCACCTCCTTTTTAGGGAGCCCATCACTAAGAACTCTATGGTTAATCATGGCCAACCCAGAGTAGTATTATGATAAGTAACTAGTTGGTTAGTTGATCTCGACTTGTGTGTGAGTGAGGACAAGATGTAAAATTAATGATAGTGGTAGTCTATGGGTCCATTTTCCATTTCTGAAACTTTACTAGAGCCTTGGATAGTGGGTCCATGCTTTATAAATGGTATCAGAGCCAATTCCCCACTCTAGTAGGTGGAGCCCACATGGGTCTGTGGCATGCTAGTCTTTGAGTTGTGCAGTCCAAGCATGTTAGAAATAGATATACATGGTGATGAATCCACCCTTATGTTGGTAGCCATGATTAGGAGTTGGATGTACATGGTTCATTTGGGTCTACACTAAAATAAGGAAAGGCTATGAGGCCATATAGTTGATCCTTAAAGAGGATGTCAAGAGTCCAAGTGGGGGAGATTGTAACATCCCATGATATGAGGCCTCAAGATATATGATCTTAAAAGGAATGGTTGGACTGTCATATCACCAAGGTGCACCTCCTTTTTAGAGAGCACATCAATAAGAAATCTATGGTTAAGCATGCTCGACATAGAGTAGTACTACGATGGGTGATCAGTTAGGAAGTTGATCTAGGCTTACGCTTGAGTGAGAAAAAAGTATAAAGTTAAGGCCAATCGTAGTCTATGGGTCCAATTGTCATTCTTGAAACTCTACTAGAGCCTTGGGTAGTGGGCCCAGGTTTTATAGTCACATTCTCATACAATGATAACTTTAATCATGATAATCATATATACAAATTAGTGCATTATATATACACATACAAGTACATATAATATAAGTATATGCATGTATATGTATATATGTATGTGAATGTATGTATGTCTATGCACATGTATATATCTGCATATATATATATATATATATATATATATATATATATATATATATATATATATATATATATATGCATACATATACTTATATATATAAGTATATGTATGTATATGTATGCATATATACATGTGCACAAACACAAACAAACTATATATATATATATATATATATATATATATGTTTGTGTGTGTATGTTTTTATATATGTGTGTGTTGGTGTGTACATGTGTGTTTATGTGTATATATTTCTTTATCCTATTATTTTTGCAACAATTTGTGATACCTTTTTAAAACAAGCACAACAATAAATGTTTATTCATGTACCCAAGCAGAGAGGATATTTGATTGAACAATGATAGAGGACACACATTTTGAATCATTTTATTGGTGGATCATAATCCACATGTATTGACATTTGGCTTTGCAAGAGTTTCAATCCACTAAATTTGCAATTTTTTCCTAAATTGAGCGAAGGCCACATAGAGATCCAATGAGACTTACTCATTTATTTTTTTGTCTAGTTTGTGTTAGCTATGATGGGATGCATTGTGGTTGCCATGGTAGAAAACCTCTATCTTGACGTCTTTACATTGATATTGTTTCATATGTTACTTAGATTTACTTTCGATTTTATTCTTAGTGTTTTTATATCATAACCAATCTAGTACTCCGATGCAAATAATTTCTCTACCAAAATTGGGGCGTATGTAGGCATAATTTAAGGATGGTTTCTCTCATGTTCATGTATATAATTTGCCTAAAGTATCCCTTTTACATAAATTTTATCCATTTTACATGTTTTTCATCTGAATTTGCCTCATTCATTATTTTCCTAACAAACTATTGCTTAAAGTGTAGATTTGACTGAATAAAAATAGAAGAAAGTCAATACCACTGACTTATCTCAGTGGTACCAACTTGAAGAGGACGTGGACAAACATCAAGACAAAGAAGGATCGAGAAGAAGGAGGAGAATAGTCAAAATGCATCTCGGTACCACCAACCAAGTTAGTGGCACTGAGAATTTAGATCCTAAAGCACAATAAAGAGAAGGAGTTGGTGGCACTGACTTCAATTGGTGGCATTGACATTTATCTAATAGCCTTGATCAAATCAAGGCACATCTAATGATCCCCAATCAAGTGGCACCGTAATTATGCCTATATAAACCAAAGGAGTGTAGCCACCTGGAGGCCTCCTGACTATGGGCAAGACATATCATTTGAGGAATCTCATTTGGAGGCCACCCCAACAGTTTTCCTTGTAAGAAGCATAGTCCAAGAAGGAGGAGACAAAGAGTCTAGAGTCACATTTTTGTTGTTTTGTATGCCTTTCTTCTTCTCCCTCCCTTCTTTTGATTCTTTTATGAACATGAGGTGATAAACCTCTATTCTTTAGGACCCAGAAGTAGCCCAGTGTTAACTCCATTCATGTCAATACCTTTATTCAATACAATCTTTTCTTTGGATTTGAGTAAACAAAAATCTTTCTATTATGATTTATCACTAATAGGTTTATCAAGGTTTGTTAACTATTGTAAAAGTGGGGGTAGTAATTATAAAAGCCATTATTGTTTATGATTGGTCGCCATACTATAATGGACTTTTAGCTGTTGGGAAAGTAGGGTTAACAATTGGAAGAGATATTATTATTGCAATCAATAAAGTATTGTGAAAAACATGCTTACCATTGTGAAGTGAATATATAGAGAAAGTCCTTATCGTTTGGTCTCTTATATTTATGATGCAAAAGAAAACTGGTAACTAGGCTAAACACCATACTATTCTATGAAAGCAGGGGTTACAAGCTACAAATACTAAATCTAAAGAATAACATTAAAGTTATGTTGATATGATAGAATGCATGTACATGTTGACTGTATGGTGAAATTGATATTCTAAATAATACATTTGGCTTAGCTGATCTCTTTCACTTAGTATTAGTCTTTAGTTGTCCCAATTACATGAGTCTAATATTTTATCCTCTTTAAGTCCATTTACTTCTTTTACACGTTCACTTGCATTTAGCACATACACTTAATTTGTATCAAGTGTTTGGCGCATTTGTTGGGGAATTGGTATGGCTAGCACTATGAGTTCTGAAATAGGCCACTCTAGGTCTCCTTTTCTTTTCCTTACTTTTTCTTTCTAGTTAAGAATCTATTGCAAAATATTTTTTTGTAAGTTTTATGTGATTATTATAATCCATTTTTCCTTTTTGGTACTTATTCATGGTCCACACATAGATTGCGGACTACGACGAGTCTTCTACCACTTTCATTTGAGAATAAACCATAAGCTGAGCACGAGAAGGAGGCTATTCTAATCCAACCAATGTATAATTAGATGACATGTATAACCATGGGGAGGATAATGAGAATGTGGATGTCTAAGATTATGAGAAAACCATAAGGGATAAGATCAAGGCCTTGTATGTTATGGCGCAATTGGGTCCCAATAAAAGACAACTAGTTAAGGCGTGAAATTATAAGATGGATATCGATCTTGTTGCATTAATAAAGTCACAAGTTTTCCATGTACATAGTTTTAAGGAACCCATGAAACACATAAATGACTTTGTAAACAGTTGTGACATGATTAAAATAGACCAATCCCTATCACATTCATTTGTCTAAAATTATTTTCATATTCTTTATAGATAGGGCCAAAAATAGGGCTTTTAAGTTTAACCTATGAATCAATAGGATCATGGGAGGAAATGATATGTGTTCTCTTTCACAAATATCCCCCCTCAAAAGACTAATAATTTCATTAATCTTTGGTTTTAAACAATATACAAATGATATCCATCCAAAAGTATGGGAAAGATTTCAAAACATGTTAAGGAAAGTACCACACCATGGGATTGATTTGTATGGACATACCAAAAGTTTCTGTAATGGATTGTGCACATGAGAAAGAGCTACACTTGATAGCATTGGTGCAAGATTATTTCTAAACAATAAACCCAATATATGCCATGACATCTTGAAACATATGTCTAGAAACAAATAATGGCATGAAGAGCATGATGCTCCTCTGTGGAAAGTGCCAAATAATCACATGAATTTGGGGAACTAAAAACCCAAGTGGTCGAATTGATAAGGACACTTGAATAGAAGAATGCACTCTCATCAGGGGAGGAAGAAAAATGCATGTATATTCAACAAACCTAATAGAATAAATGAGTATTCTTGGAGGAACAATCCAATTTTTTCTTGGAAGGATCCCAATAACTTTTAACATGACCCATCACAAGCACACCAACACCTTAGATGGATCCTAGATAAATCCAATAGGAGCATGACCCAAAACAAGATGATGACTTGATATACATCCTTGAAAAGTTTATTAATAAAACCATGGCCTATTTTGAGAAATTCAATAAGGAGAAGCAAAATATGGAAGCCCAACTCAAGAGCAGGAAAACTCATTTGTTAGCATTAGACATGGAACAATTGAAGATACCTTCTCAACAAGGTTTTCCAAGTAACAGTGAGACAATACATCAACATCACCAAGCCAAGAGAATTTTTATTTGTGGAAAATATGGATGTGCCATGAATGTTGAGAATGCATTCACTACAAAATACACTCCTAACCTAAATTTTCTATGATACATGCAATCATTTGAACCACAACCCTTGAACTTTGATGCTTGTATGAAGAGGCCACATGAAGACATGAAGGAAGAGGGGAGAAATTCACCCTCCTAGGGCTTATGAAGAACATCATAGAAGTATCACTCACTCCCCAAATATAAGAGAAGGTTCATGTACTCAAGAACAAGTGAAATCTCTACTACAAAGTTGAGAGATCATAATAAAAAGAGGCACCTGTGTTCGATAAGGTGAGAAGATTCCTCTCAAATCGAGATTTACTGAATTGAGGGACAATACCAATTCGATATTAGGGGAACAAGGCCCCAAGAAATCATATATACCTCCACACAAGCATCCCATATTGCAACCTTCAATTCTTATTTTTCAAGTTAAATCTATTGACAAGCCAATGCCAAAGAACAAATTTTATCAATTCAAGGACTTCTTGAATATTTTTTGCATAGCTCCACATCAACCTTCTATTGGTGGAGGTTCTTGAGAAAATTCCTATTTATGGAAAATTCTTGAAGCATATCATCAACATGAAGAGGCACGTTAGAGACTCCAACCATTTCTTTGTTGATGAGTTCGTTAGTGCATTAATCCGGAGATTCCACCATGTAAAGAAGGACCTAGGCTGATTCAATCAGAGAATCACTTTGTGATTTTGGGGCAAGCATCAATTTAGTTCCCCTTTCCATTTGAAAAGGTGACACTAAGGGAACATATTAAGACTAGTATGACATTAAAATTGGTAGATGACTCCATAGTCATCCTCTTGGGATTTGTGAAGACGTATTGGTCAAGATTGATAAATTTATATACCCATTTGACTTTGTGGTGATGGATATACCAGAAAAGAAAGGATCTGAGTTTCTCCTAGGACAACCATTTCAAGCTATGATAGATGTAATCATTGCCATGGGTTGTGGATACTTGACTCTAGGGATTGAAAATGACAGGGTGGAATTTCAATTGCCAAATCATAATTCACCACCAATTCATGGTGATCTTGGATAGAGTTAAAGTGATGTCTAGTCAAGGACATAAAACAAGGGTTCTTTTTCGAAGGGAGCCCACAGTAGTATTATTTTCAGTAGTTTTTTTCTTAATTTTTTTGTTTGATTAATTAAGATGTAATATGATGGTGCAACAATGAAGTATCCACAATGTGCAGCAATAGGGAGAAGTTGATGCCATCAAAGTATGTCGGTGGAACCAACTCATCAATAGTTGGGGAATCACAAATTGATAGTTAAATGTCATTAACACCGACCTACCATCTGGTGGTACCAACTTAGATTACTTGATACACATTAACTCTTATGAAAAGAACAATTTGATGGAACTAACATATGTCAATACCACTGAGATGAAAGAGGAGCAAGATACATGACTTCACATATGACATACACACATATAAGAATCCAACACAGACTAAGAAACTAACCCATGGATTCCAAAGAGTTGGTACCACGGATTTGATGAATCCGTGAGTGGGTACTCTCTTTGATCAATGTTGTTGGTATCACTGATTGATACAGAGAGAGAATGTGGATAGGAGTGCTTGTCGCTACCACCAACTCATGTTGGGGGCACCTACTTCTTATTAATGGGTGCCTCTCTTCCTATATAAGGAGAAGTATTTCATTTGTATATCTCACAACTCAGACATCCACTCCTCAAGCATTCTTCTATAGAGCTTCCTTCAACGTTTCTACATCAAGAAATTGCTTCACCGAGCTCCTATCCCCATTCTTTTTTATTTGCAATGGCGAGAAAGAGGCCCCAACAAGAAGCATCTTCCTCAATATAAGCTCCTTCCCAACTCCTACCTAGCCCAAGTCTAGCACTTGCAACCAATGACCTTTAGAAGATATGTGTTGATCTTTTGAAGCATGACTTCGGGACCATCCTCTATAATGACGAGACCTTCATCATGCAACTTGACTTCATAAATAACTTGTACAAGGTAGGGGTTGGCATCCGATGATCCCTTACTAGGAGGATGGCCAACATATAAGGAGATAAGGTTGAAGTTATTAGCATCCTTGGAGGTGTGTTTCTTGACACGACATACCCAAGGAAAAGAGTGGGAAGATAGCTGGGTCAAGTTTAGGCTCTACAATACCACCCACCACCTCACCTTGTTGGCGCTCAACACCATATTTAAGTGGGAACACAATGGCATGAGTAACACCCTGATAACTGCATTCACTCCTTTTCATGCTCCCTATAGCCTTTTCTCATGACAAGGTCAAGTAGAATCACTCTTCTCTCACCAACATACAACACCCCTTCACCCACATTTTGCACTGAATCTTGATGAATACCCTATTCGCCATGTCTACCCAAGGGAAATGGAAGGTTTAAGACATGGATAGCTATTCACTCTATGAGCATTCCTCTCACTTGAAAAAGAGAATGTCAACTTGGATGCATTGATCTTTGAACATGAGCACTCAGTGGATAAAAGTGAAAATAGGAAGTTGCCAATCCATTTTAGTGTGGTCCCATAATGAGACTAGATGAACACTACAATCTTGATCTCTCCATTCTGTAGCTCATGGAGTCAAAGAGGAATCTGAATTAAGGCATTTTTTTAAATCCAGACTTCTTGACCAGATTGGAGGTAGCATCCATGCAATCTATAAAATGGGTGTAAGGAAGCTTCCGGGTCCCATTTTCAACATCATTGACCTTGATCATATGCAATGGGTAGATGAGGACATGAGGGAGACAAACTAGGAGGAAGATGTCGATGAGGAGGACTGTGAGATTGATGATGACGATCTCAAGGAGGTAAGAACACTAACACTAGGTTATCACATGAGACAACGCCATAGACCACATACCTACAATGCCAAATCTTCTACCCGATTCCACCACAGGATAAACCATATTCATTTGAGGGCATTATAACATGATCAACACTACTCAGACAGGTCAGTAGCAACATGAGGTGGTAAGTAAGCTCACCTCCCAGTAAGAGAGGATCCTCGCCAACCAGAAGTAGATCTTTACACAATAGTAGGCAATGTTTGCAAATGAGCACCTTCTCCTAAGTAATAAAGAGAATTTACACCATCAAATGCAATGCATGCAGTACACTCAGCAACCCCTGTGACGTCCCTAGATTTTATAAAACTTAATCTGATGTGTGATGTCCAAATTGAAACCTCACCTTAGCAAGAATCACAATTTAAACACCCCATGCTAGGCTAAGAAGAAGAAATCAAGGGAGTCAGAAGGAAACAATCAGTAGCACATGCACATGAACAATAATAAAACCATACAACACATGTTCACCATTCAACATATAATTACAATATGAATTGTTACAACATTTGATATTACATATTGAACAACAAACTTTTAGATAAACATATATTACTACTAAACAATAGGATCTTAAGACAATAGGTCCACATGTACATCAGCTCGCCATACAACTCACAACTATCATGGTTCTTCAAGATCGTGTGTTCACAACCTAAACAAAAGATTACATGTGGTACACGTCAGCACAATATTCAAGAATATTGTATTGGGTATGCCTATGTGTCTTTTTATATACCTCTCATTACTAAGTTGGGCAATAAGATAAAACTAATTCTTTCCAATATTAAACAAATAAAAGAAAAAAAACATATACTTGCATAAAGATATTCATTAATAAAAGAACACATATTTTAAGCTCATTTTCCATTATATATCCATGCATTGACCATTGAAGGTGTTGATTCATTCTCTTGACAATCAAGGAGCTCAAGATTAAGGCCTTTATGATCGACTAACAAAGAGTTAGATCATATGTACAATGTGATCGACTACCAAAGAGTTAAGTCACTTCCAAGCACTATACTACCAAAGAGTTTAGTGCTTTCATATAATGGAATAGATATATTATGTTTTATGTGTTCATAACCATAAGTATGGAAACTCAAGCAAATTATCATACAAAGCATTTCATCCAATATCATATGCCAAGTGTTTATTACACATATAATGCAAGCATACTGTATAATGAGCCAAGTAAGAGGTAATGGCATACCTTGATCAAGAGATAATCTAAACCACATTCCTAATGGCAACTATATCCTTGTTAAATTAACCTGATTAAGACAAGATCATACATATCACTATCTGGTTTTCGTCATCTCAACCCTAGTTATGATTCGTTAGGGTTTGCTTAGTTCATTAGGATATGTGCCTCATTACATGTCTTATCTTCTTGGAATTAGGTTACTGGTATTATGTCACTGGTCTTGGATTCTAGGTTAAGATACATAATCTGATTATTTGATTGCATTCACTTTTGTGTAGATATTAACACTAGGTTACATGTATTAATCTTGTTAGGGTTTTCTCATCATTATAGGATCATTTAACATGTAACATTATTTATATCCATAATTATGATCTCATAATTAAATATGAGGTTCCATACACTGATATGAGCTTACTCTGCAATTTATAGGGTTTCTTGAGCATATTTGTATTTATTGCACATTATTTAGGGTTATTAGCCCTAATTAGCCACATTGAGAAACTTACATTATTTTGTGCACCAACATTACAATCACTGACATCATAAGCATTATAAACATCATTATGGATTCATTGACATTTTATCATAATTTTAGACCATTGTTTGATATTTATTATCCATAAAACAAGCATTTTCAAAACTTACATGATATCATTGATATTAGTGCATTAAAATCCTAACATGATGGTTCCATTTATTCTACTCATTTTTCTGAACATTTTGGTACCTTGTTTGTAATTTTCTAATAATTGTACTGATTTCTATTAATTATTGAAGAATGTAATATTTACTGAGACATTTACCTTTTTTGGCCACTCAGGACCCGCCAGTGGCCCTGAGGAGGCACAGCTCCTCACTTGAGCTGCTCGATCCTCTGCCAGTTCGCGGTTCACTTGCTTGAGGTGGGCCGGCCGGTTCAGGTGATTGGACCTAGTTCATCCCCTTCTCTTTCTCACTTTCTCGTGTAACGCAAACTTCACGTTTTTGCTCAGTGGGGCACCATCTCTAGATCAGACCACGGTGAGGAATCCTCTACATCAAGGTCTTCCTCACGAGGTCCTCATGACACCAGCAGCTTTGAGGTTCCCTCCATGACCTCCACATCTCCTCCATTGCTTGCCCTTGGCTCCAAACCTTTCCACCCACAAGCTCACTACTGTGATTCTCTGATGCGGTGGAGCAGAAGAGGAGAATCCCCTCTGAGCCTTGGAATTTCAAGGAGATAAGTTGTAAAGCTTCAATCTACACCCATGAACTCAAAATAGGCCTCCATTTTCAAATGAATGAACTTCACATAACCTCCAAAGTCAGGCTTCTTCTCCAATGAGATCCACTACATCAACCACTAAAACCACCCCAACAGTCCACAACTATGAATAGGATAAGATACCCTCAATTGGAACTTGCTTTTACCTCTCTTTCCTTCCTCCTTTCTCTCCAATATCTCCCACTACTCTGCGCCACCTACATTTTGTGATGGAGAAGACAAAAAAAAGGTGGGCTCACTCTCTCTGATTTCTTATTCACCAACCTTCTATAAGGGGTCATTAGGTACGTTTTTAGTAGAGGATTCCAGTTCCACAGTTAGTTTCATCCTTCACCCACGATCAGTGCTGTAGAGGGGGGCGTGGATGAGCATGGTCTCACACCTGTGATCTGATCAAGACTTCGGGTAGGGGAAGATCTTTAAACCATCTGATCTAATAGATCTAAGGGTTGTAGAAGGCCCACATAGACAATCTATGGCCTCTCACAACAAAGGCAAAAAGGGGGTCGTGACACATCAAATGATCAACACTTAAGGTCAACAAATATCAAATATGCACATTATTTCCCAAATTTCAAACCTCCATAAATCCCTCTAGGATACTCCATTTTCCACCAAATTTTAACCATAACTTTTCTATTCCTCAAGCTACATTTTTTAAATTTTGGTGCCAAAATATCATTGCTTGATCCATCAAATAAATACCTCAAAATGGCACATACTTAGGGGAAAAGACATAGTATCAACAACAAAAGAATTTCAACATCCATGTTATTCCAAATTTTTGGAACCCATGGTATAAACCAAAAGAATAAACTCAATTGTCATTAGATGTTCAAAGGTCTAAAAGTTCACTTCATCACATCCTACACACCTTAAAGGAAATTTTCTCCTCAAAATTAAGATAAAATCCAGTCCATTACATCATATGCATCTTAAAAGAAATTTTGTCCTCAAAATTAAGCCATCCTCTTACTTCGAAGAACTTCATCCATATGTAGGACACCACTCTATCTACAACATATCCACACAAGATACCTAGAACCATATATACAAAGCATTTCTAAGAGATTTTAAAAGAATTTAAGGTGATCCCCTCAACATATAACATGATGTAGATGCTTAGGTAGTGTCACATTTCCAATTAGGAGTTTTTTACTAATTTCACCCAAGAATAAGATTCAAACAATAGATTATACATGAAATTGTTCACATTTTAGGATTTACACCCTCATTTTATCCAAACATCAGGTTCTGACATTGTGTCCTCGTGTTGGGAAGATTTATTTATAATTAACACATTTTTTATCCCTATAGATCATAACAAGGTTCCATCATCATTATATTGTGCAAAAAAAATCAAACTATATTCAACAAATTTATTAAGCACTAACATTATCACTTCTTGGCATATATCATTAAAAAATATCATTTCACTTTCATGTTAAGTTACAAGTTTATTAGTGAATTCATCACTGGATTCACCAACCATATTATGTCATCACTATTCATGTAACACATATCACTAGTGTCATCTCATTGTACTTTCTCATATTAGGTTGTAAACTCTAATAGAGATTCATCATGTGATTAGCCAACTATTCATATTATCATCATTATTAATGTATATGGTTAACCATTTATACATAAAGATCTATCAAAACATCACTAGGGTTTTCCACCATGTCATATTCATATGTCAAATCTCAAGATTAGATCACATTCTTATTTATGTTATATCATGGTTGTACTAAACCAAATTATATGAGTGGCTCCTCAAACATATATCAAAACTTCATCTAGTACAATTGAAATTCTCTTGACCCATATCGTGAGGGTAACTTTGTGCCCAGTGTATATGAGCTCACACAACTCTATGAGTATCTCATATGCATATATTTTATGTTCCCTCTTGGTCTAGGGTTCTCAAGTCTACCTCATTGGCACTAGTGATTAACTTCATAAGATCTAGCCACATAAACACAAGCCAAAGCTTCCTATCACATTCTCTTCATAGGTATTTACCCATGAGACATGCTATATCGCATATCTCTCCCTTACATGTACACCACTATAGTCCAACATGGGAACCACCAACCTGAGCATGAGGCTTCATAGAAATCAACACATTTACCTCCTCTAGGGTCTTGGGATTCTTTCCCCCTCACCCAATTGGTAGGTTTTTATATTCATGTTCACATTTGCACATATAACCAACCTCTCTTTGTCTCTAGGATTTGGTCCTCCCAAGTACATCTAGGGTTCAACAAGACTATATGAATCATGCATAAAGTGACTCAACTCAATCACTCAGGAGTATTCTAGTTTAGGACATACCATATCATATATTTCTCATAATTCTCATATCTTGGAGTTTATGTTCCCTAACCTTCTCCTTTTGGGTCTCACTCTCTCTAGAGTTAACCCTAAAACTAGTCCTAGCACTAGAGGTCCTCCTTTGTGAAAGAGTTTGAGGATCATACTGACTCAAAACTTATCTTAACTTATCTTAGAAAAACATATATACTAGCATCATCAAAACTTATCTAAAATCCTCAAAATTGAACCTTAATCCTTAAAGACAACATTAATCATCATAAACCATCTTATATCATCTATATAACACTTACATCATATCATCAAAACTTATTTCATCTATTCCATCTATCATATATTCTAACAGAGCTCTAGACATCTAATCTAGAACAATTCACTCTTCTAGACTAATGTCATTCACTTTCACCTAGGTTGCATGACCACCTCCTACGTGTACATGTGCGGGGACACATTTTTGTAATACTTACATATATATAAATAAAATATTATATAGTTTTTTTCCGATAAAACATGTGTTAGAGAAAACTATCGAGGTTCGATCCGATTGGAATCATAAACCAAATCCAAAAAATGAGTGTCCCACACATCATAGAGAGTATAGTGCCATGAAAACTAGTGAAAAGGGTGAGAACATGGTGTAGACTAGTGCAGCTAATCTAGACAACAAGTGCCATATGTATAGGGTTTCTCTTCCCTTGATATACGCCATTTCCAAATAATGCAACATCCCATACCGTTGCACTATAAGGAACAAACGACATCTAAGGACCTGCTTTACAACAAGCACCGGTCTAGACTTAGTTCTCAGACATCTAGGTGCTAACCTAGAGGTTATGTCAGATCTTGTATCTAAAAGATGACTATTTAACCCTAAAGATTTTTGAAGTTCAAGGTTTTCTTTAGTTTGAGTTGCATAATGAGCAAATGTCAGGATTTTCTATTGTTTATGCTCTGATACTACCTTTGACATCCCTAGATTTTCTAAGACTTAATATGATGTGTGACGTCCAAATTGAAACCTCACCTTAGTGAGAATCACAATTTAAACACCCCACACTAGGCCAAGAAGAAGAAAATCAAGGGAGTCAGAAGGAAACAATCAGTAGCACATGTACGTGAACAATAATAAAACCATACGACACATGCTCACTATTCAACATATAATTACAACATCAATTGTTACAACATTTGATATTACAGATTGAACAACAAACTCTTACATAAACATGTACTACTACTAGACAACATTATATTAAGACAACAAGTCCACCTATACATTAGCTCTCCATACTACTCACAACTGCTATGGTTCTTCAAGATCATGTGTCCACAACCTAAACAAAAGATTACGTGTGGTACACGTTAGCACAATATTAAATAATATAGTACTGAGTATGCCTATGTGTCTTTTTATATACCTCTCATTACTAAGCTTGGAAATAAGATAAAACTAATACTTGGAAGCATTAAACAAATAAAAGAAAAAGCATATACTTGCATAAAGATATTCATTAACAAAAGAACACATATTTTAAGCTTATTTTCCATTATATATCCATGTATTGGCCGTTGAAGATTTTGACGAATTCTCTTGACTCTCAAGGAGCTCAAGATTAAGACCTTTATGATTGACTATCAAAGAGTTAGATCATATGTACAATGTGACCGACTATCAAAGAGTTAAGTCACTTCTAAGCACTATACTACCAAAGAGTTTAGTGCTCTCATATAATGGAAAAGATATATTATGTTTGATGTGTTCATAACCATAAGTATGGAAACTCAAGCAAAGTATCATACAAGAATAAGAATTTCATCCAATATCATATGCCAAGTGTTTAATACACATATAATGCAAGCATATTGTATAATAAGCCAAGTAAGAGGCATTGGCATACCTTGATCAAGAGATAACCTAAACCACATTCCTGATGTCAACTATATCCTTATTAAACCTAATTAATACAAGATCATACATATCACTGACAGGTTCTCGTCATCTCAACCCTAGTTTGATTCATTCGGGTTTGCTTAGTTCATTAGGATATGTGCATTATTACTTGTCTTATCTTCTTGGAATTAGATTACTGGTATAATGTCACTGGTCTTGGATTCTAGGTTAACATACATATCTGATTATTTGATTACATTCAATTTTGTGCACAAATTAACACTAGGTTACATGTATTAATCTTGTCAGAGTTTTCTCATAATTTTAGGATCATTTAACATGTAACATTATTTATATCCATAATTATAATCTCATAATTAAATATGAGGTTACATACACTGAGATGAACTTAATCTATAATTTTTAGGGTTTCTTGAGCATATTTGTATTTATTGCACATTAATTAGAGTTATTAGCCCTAATTAGCCACATTAAGTAAATTACATGATTTTGTGACCGAAACTACAATCACTGACATCAGATGCATTATAAACATGATTATGGATTCATTGACATTTTATCACAATTTTAGATCATTGTTTGACATCTATTATCCATAAAACAAGCATTTTCACAAATTACATGATATCACTGATATTAATGCATTAAAAGCCTAATATGATGGTTCCATGTTGTTCTACTCATTTTTTTGAACATTTTGGTACCTTGTTTGTAACTTTTTGATAAGCTTACTTATTACTATGAATTATTGAAGAATGCCATATTTATTGAGACATTTACCTTTTTCGGTAACTCAAGACCCGCCATGTGGCCTTAAGGAGGCGTAGCTCCTCGCCTGAGCCGCTCGATCCTCTGTTGGTTCGTGGTTCACTTGCTTGGGGTGATTGGACCCGGTTCATCCCCTTCTTTTTCTCACTTTCTCGCGTAATGTAGACATCATGTTGCTACTCAGCGGGGTGCCATCGCTGGATCAGACCACGGCGAGGAATCCTCTACCTCAAGGTCTTCCTCGCGAGCTCCTCATGACACCAGTAGCTTCGAGGTTCCCTCCACGACCTCCATGGCTCCTCCATTGCTTGCCCTTAGCTCCACACCCTGCCGCCCACAAGCTCGTCGTTGTGAGGCTCTGCTGTAGTAGAGTAGAAGAGGTGAATCCCCTCTGAGCCTTAGAACTTCAAGGAGATAAGCTGTAAAGCATCAATATACACCCTCAAACTCAAAATAGGCCTCCATTTTCAAACATATGAACTTCACATAGCCTCTGAAGTCAGGCTTCTTCTCCAACGAGATCCACTACATCGACCACCAAAACCACCCTGATAGTCCACAACTACGAATAGGATGAGATAACCTCAACTTGAACTTGCTTTTACCCATGTTTTCTTCCTCCTTTCTCTCCAAGTATTTCCCACTACTCCTCCTCTATGCCACCTACATTTTGCGGTGGAGAAGACAACAAAAGGGTGGACCCGCTCTCTTTGATTTCTCATTCACCAACTTACTATAAGGTGTCATTGGGTCCATTTTCATTAGAGGATTCCAGTTCCATGATTAGTTTCATCCTTCACCCACGATCAGTGTTGTAGAGGGGGGCGTGGATGAGCATGGTCTCGCACCCACAATCTGATCAAGACTTCAGGTAGGGGAAGATCTTTAAATCATCCAATCTAATAGATCCAAGGGCTGCAGAAGGCCCGCGTAAACAATCTGTGGCCTCTCACATCAAAGTCAAAAAGGGGGTCGTGGCACATCAAATGATCAACACTTAGGTCCACAAATCATCAAATATGCACATTATTTCCCAAATTTCAAACCTCCATAACTCCCTCTAGGATACTCCAATTTCCACCAAATTATAACCATAGCTTTTCTACTCCTCAAGATACATTCTATTAAATTTTGGTGCCAAAATATCATTGTTTGACCCATCAAATAAATACCTCAAAATGGAGCATACTTATGGGAAAAGACATAGTATCGACAACAAAAGACTTTCAACATCCATCTTATTGCAAATTCTTGTAACCCTTGGTATAAACCAAAAGAATAAACTCAATTGTCATTAGATGTTCAAAGATCCAAAAGTTCACTTCATCACATCCTACAGACCTTAAAGGAAATTTCGTCATCAAAGTTAATCCAAAATCCAGTCCATTACAACCCCTCTATGACCACTATTGGAGTTGGGGTTGCTTCCCTAACTACCCACAACCACCATCCATGACATCCGACCCACCCCAGTTCACTGACACATTCTTCCTACAAGATCCCAACATGTCACTGGGGCCATTCTATCCCCCCGGTGCCTGAATCATCAGGTTCACCCATTCCATATTTCACATTGTTTTCAATAATGTGGATATTGTAAAATTCAAGCTTAGGGGGTAGGAAACTAATTTATCTTGCACTTATCTTGCATCTATGTATCTTATTATTTTTATTTTTATTTTCTTCTTAGATAATTGTTTCTTTCTATTTTGCAAATTTTCACTTTCTTCCATGTATCCACATCTATCTAGTATAAAATGTGGATTTAGGAACATATGAAATAGTTGAAGTTTTGATCTTTGTGTACTCATATCTTTCAAATTTTATCTTGATTATTTTAGAGTACTCAAAATTAAGAATTGAGGGGATGAGTCAATTCATAGACAAAAGTGGCAAACATTACATCTAGCTCTACACTTGATTTTTTATTATTAAAGATGATGTGTGAGCCATGTCCAACCAAGCATTAGCGTAACCTATTATTTAGTTCAACAATAAGATTTTGGAACACCTTCACACTAGAGTTAATATAAGAAATATGGTTAGTAAGAGAGTTATCTCTTAATCACTTGATCTAACTGGCCTTCATATCAATTTATTCCATCACCGTCATAGACTTCATACATGGTTCATCTCATTTTCCCCCTTGATTTCATCTCATGATGATAAGTAGCATATATTTTAGTTTTGCATACGTAAATAAAAAATAATGTTTATAGTTCATCTATATAGATTATTTGCATACAAACCATCCATGTAGTTGCATTTTTATCATACCATTTGTTAGGGTGCAATAAATGTTTTTCACATTTTTTTAATGCAGAGAACAAGAAAACTATATATATCCTTACTCCTTCTCCAAGTTGTAAAAATCTCTAACCTAAACATGAATTCTTTATGGCTATTTTTTCCTAAAAAGGGAGAAAGAAAAAGGATAATGTTGGAAAAGGGATTGTGACGTCCCCGAATTTTCTAAAACTTAATCTGATGTGTGACGTCCAAATTGAAACCTCACCACAGCGAGAATCCCAATTTAAACATCCCACACTAGGATAAGAAGTAGAAAATCAAGGGAGTCAAAAGGAAACAACAGTAGCACATGTACATGAACAATAATAAAACCATACAACACATGTTCACCATTCAACAAATAATTACAACATGAATTGTTACAACATTTGATATTACATATTGAACAACAACTTATACATATACATGTACTACCATTAAACTACAGGAACTTAAGACAACAGGTCCACCTATACATCAGCTCGCCACACAACTCTCAACTATCCTGGATCTTCAAGAGCATAACCACAACCTAAACAAAAGATTACATGTGGTACACGTCAGCACAATATTCAATAATATTGTACTGAGTATGCCTATGTGTCTTTTATATACCTCTCATCATATCTTAGCAATAAGATAAAACTAATACTTGGCAGTAATAGAAGAATATAAGAAAAGCGTACTTGAACAAGAATGTTTATTAACAGAAGAGAACACATATATTTTAAGGACATTTCCATCATATATCTCATACATCTGCCCCCAAGGGCTTTGATGTTTTTAGGCCTTATGATCTACTACCAAAGAGTTTGAGATCATTTTACGTGTGATCTACTACCAAAGAGTTTGATATCTAACACATGTGATCTACTACCAAAGAGTTTGAGATCACTTCAATGCACTGTACTACCAAAGAGTTTAGTGCTATCATATGATGGATCAGATATCTTATGTTTCATTTGTTCATAGCCATAAGTATAGAAAATCATGCAACATATCATACAAGAACACTCATTTCATCCAATACCATATGCCAAGTATTTTAGTACACATATAACACAAGCATATTGTATAATAAGCCAAGTAAGAGGTAATGGCGTATCTTGATCAAGAACGACAAACCTAATCACACATATACTCCTGATGTCAACTATATCTTGGTCAACCCCTGATTAAGATAAGATCACATATATCACCATCAGGTTCTCATCATCTCAACCCTAGTTAATTCATTTGGGTTTGCTTAGTTCATTAGGATGTGTGCATCGTTACTTGTATTCTTGTCTTAGGATTATCTTAGTGATGTCATATTCCACATTCTTTACTCATTAACTGATAATCATATTTTCCATCATTAGGTGAACATATTAACATTATGTCATATATTAACCCTAGGTTACATTATTAACCTAAATTAGGGTTTTAAACCATGTATTAAGGGTCAACTTCATATAACATGAATTTTGTGTATAAAATTGATCTCATATTTACATATTATCTTCCAGTTACTGATATAAGAGTGTTCTGTAAATTTCATCATTTATTGAACATGTATGCATTATTTGCATTATCTTTAGTGTTATTGGCCCTAATTAGCCATATTAATCAAATTACATGATTTTGTGCATCAACATCATAATAACTGACATCATGTGGATTATAAACATGATTATAGAATTATTGACATTTTTCTATAATTTTATATCGTCATTTGATATTTATTACTCATGAAACAAGAATAATACATCTTACATGATATCACTGATATTAAAGCATTAAAAGGCTGATCTTATGCTTCTATATTGTTCTACACATTTTTCTGAGAATAATAGTACCTTGTTTGTATTTTTCTGATCATCAAGCTAATTACTTTGATTTATCAAAGATCTAGATAATTCTGGGATTATTACCTTTTGAGACGAATCGAAGGCGGCCACGTGTCACTTGGTGGGGGTGGGCTCACTCCTCCTTGCATGGTCCGCTTGAACTGGCTGCTATGGGCTCTGGGTTTGCCCAATTTTTGGGCCAGTTTGCTTCTGGTTTGAGCGCTGGCTGACCCAGTTCGCTCCCTCTCTCATAGATCACGTTCTTCGTGATCGCAAAGCTTGATGCCTGTGTATGCCGTTGTTATGAGGATGGATCTGTGGTGAAGGCTTGATCTCCAATCTCACCTCCTAATCACAACCCAAAGTTCCCAAGAGCTCTGGTGGACTACCTACTCCACCTCCGGCCCCTCAGGCACGCCGCTGCCATAGGGATTCCACGCAAGGAATTGCCCTTCATGCAAGAGTCTGCTCGCCACCACCGCCGCCTCTGGCTGGACTCTGATCCGTTGTGCTTGATGCCAACCTGCATTTGTGAGTTTGAAGAGGTCCGTCTACACGAGTCCGCTGTAGATCCCCCCCTCCTTCTCCGTGGGGTCACTGCCACCCATCGCCACTCTGCTCCGGCGAGTAGTTAGCATGAGATCCTCCTCTTCAACCTCTACTTTGTGCTGCTGGACAACTGCCTCCCCGCTCGATGCCTTCGTGCGTCTGCAATATGAGCATATCTGGCTCACGGAGAGTGGTTCTCCTTCTCCATGATCTGCGTCTGACTGCTATGTTCCTTCTCTGTTTCGATTAGGCTGGAGGCAAATCCTCATCAGGGTCCATAGAGCCACCATGGCCCTATTCATTTGTCATCGCTACTAACCTCCACGTTGCTGCCACAGCTGCATCACCTCCCCGACCCATGTCGCCGCCGTTCTCTATTCTTGGTGTGCGTCTCGGGGTCTTTCACCCATACATGTCTCTCGTGGAGGTGATGGTGTAGAAATCCTACTCGTGTGAGGACCGGGGGGGTCAGTCTATAGGTCTCGGGAAGATTAAGACCACCACCCACGTACCTTTCATCCTCAAACAACTACTCATGATGTGGGATTGCTCAACTCCATCATGGGTGACTGCCCCACGATCCCGGCTTGACAGGAGGTGGAGTCCTATGAGAGCAGATTAGTGGTGTCTCCACTCTAAGGTTATATCCACGAGATCAAGCCTATATAGTTTAGACCTTATCCATGTAGCCAACACTTAATATAGGAGCGTGACATCCCAAAGCAATCGTTCTTTGATTAAATGATCAAAAACCTTGATCCAAAACATTATAATGTATTAAATATTTTGCAAATTCTAAACCTCGATAGATTATGATTGGATGGTCTAATCATCACCAAATTTTGAATATTGTTTAGCAACTCATTGTTACACCTTTTACTCAACTTGGTCCCGATAATACACTAAAAGATTGATCAATTAATTCCTTTAAGAAGGCTCATATATCTAGCAACAACAATTGTAATGGCAATCGTTTGATCTTTAATTTTTTCCAAAAAAATACTTGGACCTCTTATTATAACTTTATATATATATATATATATACATATATATATATAGTCAGGATAGAATACACTCGAGTGTACAGATCGCACGAATACACTCAAGTGTGTTTGTATATCAAGACTATTTTTTGCAAAATGTAAACCATTGATCTTCACCTTCATACTATAACTAGGCTACATACAAATTTTGAGCCTATTTGGATGAGTGTAAGTCACTCATTCAAGGGCAACAAAATCGACGTGTGAAACTAATTTGAAATGCATAATTTTTGCGGTCTTCATAACATGAGATATACATATCCAAATGTGCTCAAATTTTGCGTATGAGTTGTCCACGAGATGTTTAAGAAGATCAACAGATTAGCTTTTCAAAAAAAATATTGCATCATGAAAAACTACTTGAGTGTATTCCGCTCCGGATACACTCGAGTGTATTCTAGCCTGACTGAATATATATATATATATATATATATATATATATATATATATATATATATATATATATATATATATTCCAAAAGTCTACTCCATCACATCCTACACACCTTAAAAGAAATTCCATCCTCGGAATTGATCTAGAAATCTAGTTTTTCATAGGGATGAAGGATGAAATCATATCTCTCTTATATAAGGAATAGGATTGTGTAATTCTACACCTTCCACCTCCACTCATCACTAGGATGAGACATCCACAACATTCACCATTCCACCAAACATAGTAGTTGTAGGACACATTCAGTTTTTTATTCCATATTCATATAGCAAGATTGTGTTATTATCTTTCATAAAAGACTTTGATTAAGTATGGTTTCAGTTTTTTATGACCACCCATTCCACTCACCCACTTCTCTAAAAGGTAGGTCACAATATATATATATATATATATATATATATATATATATATATATATATATATATATATATTCTCTTCTTTCAAACATATTTAGGGAACTACATCCATATTAGAAAACTCTAATAGAGAAATGTAGTTAAGGAGATCTTGTGACACACTCAATACAACCTAGACTTTCCATTTTATTTCTCTCCTTAGGCATACTTATGTGTTAAGCGGTTTGATTTCATTATTTTGCATTTTTTTATCGACCACTTCTATAACAATTATTTTCTTTGTGGTTGGAAAGGACCCATTTGGGCCCGTTGAGTCAAGGATGATTGAATGATTTAGTTTACATATGTGTCTCTCTTTTGACTATTCCAACCAAATCCAAAGTAGTGTTTCTCGAGGGCTAGCAACATTCAAGCTTAGATGATCTTTATGCACATGATTTCCCTACCAAAATTTGGGCTTATTTAGGCATGATTTAATGATTATTTTTCTCTCATATTCATGTGTTTTAAAAACATATTTATTGTGATATCCCTTTTGCATCAATGTTATCCATTTTACATGTATTTAGGCCAAATTTGCTTCATTTTATTATTTAACTAATATATTGTTGCTTAAATTGTAGACTGGACCAAGTCAAAATCTAACAAAGTTGGTACCATAATCTTATTTTGGTGGCACCTACATCAAAAAGACATGGACATACACCAAGATAAAAAGGATCAAGAATAAGGATGGGAAGAGTCGAAATGCATCTTGGTACCAATGACCCAAGACAATGGCACCGAGAATTCAAAACCTAAATGCAATGAAGAGAAGGAGTTGGTGGTGCTAAATTCACTCAGTGGAACCAACTTTATTCATTGGCACTGACATCTATTTGATGATCTTGATCAAAGCCAGGAACATCTGACAATCCACAACCAAGTGGTGTCCTGATTATCCCTATATAAACCATAGGAAGGCAGTCACCTAGAGGCATCTCATTTGTGTGAAAGACATCTTATTCGAGGCATCTCATTGGGAGGACATCCTAACGGTCATCCTTGAAGGAAACAAAGTCCAAGAAGAAGGATATGAAGAGTCTAGAGTCACATTTCATGAGTTTTCTATGGCTTTCTTCTTCTCCCTCTGTTCTTCCCATTCTTTGTTGAGCATGAGGGGCTAAACCCCCATTATTTAGGACCTGAAAGTGGCCTGGTGTTAACTCTGTGCATGTCCATATCTTGATTCTTCATAATCTTTGCTTGATATTTTAGTAATAGAAAGACTCACTATTTTAGTTATGATGGATCACCATATGTTTCTCATGGTTTATTGATTTTTGTGAGAGTAAGGTTAGAAATTATAAAACCCATCATCATTTATGATTGAGCACCACAGTATAAGGGAATGTTAACTACTATGAGAGCAAGGTTAATAGTTGGAAGAATCGTTACCATTGCACTCAATAAAGCTCTAGGAAACTGGGATTACCACTCTGAAGTAATATCCACAAACATTCCTTGTCATTTGGTCTCCTATATTGATGCTAAGAAAGAGGATTGGTAATTAGGCTAAATAATGTTCTATGCTGAAAAAGTGAGTGGTACAAGCTAGAAATGCTAAATCTAAAGAAGCAAATTGAATATATGATAGATTACATGTATAGGTTAATACCAAGGTGAAAGAATTGTTCTAAAAAATCCAATAGTTTAATCTTTCACCAATTTTACTTTATTCACTTTTCATTCTTGTTCTTAGATTTCAATCAACAAATCAACTCTTCCATTTGGCTTAGCGAATATGTTTCAATTAAGAGTAATCTTTATTTGTCCCAATTTGGTGAGTTTGATATTTGACCCTCTTTGAGTCCCTTTACTACTTTGACACGTGTACTTGAGTTTAGCACACCCACTTAAGTTGTGTCATACTCTTTGAATAAGTTATCAAATCTAAACCTTCTTCAAGTATAATCTCATTGATATAATACCCACTATACAACATCATATCTCACACACTTGTGACTCAAATTTGTGTGATCATACTTTACAAATTCATAATTTCAATATAATACATTGACTCTGATTGGACAACAATATATGTGACCCTCTTTTTCTTCATACACACACATCTGATATGGTTATTTTACTCGTCAAACTGATAGTTATGTTTCATGGGGTCCCAAGAAAATTATCCTAAACCACAACCTAAAGTTTGCATCAAATAAATGGAAGTAGGTTCATGAAGTGTTGGGTGCGTTACCAGTATTTAGTAAACTCTTCATACATAGATGCATGGTTTGTCAAAGAGTACAATTCATATTCTTGAGGATATACTTTGGTCTTGTTCACATGGATTGGGGAGGATATTTGTACATATACTTTCTCCTATGAAATTTTCTTACAATAATAATTAACACATAACTATTATGATGCTATTGTTTGAGGCCTTGTATGGAAAACCTTGTAATCCTCCCCTCTAATAGGATGAGATTAAGGAAAGGTCTTTGTGGGAAGTTGAGGATCTTTAAATATATGTTGAGAATTTTGAATGATTCAAAAGATGTTTAAGACCTCACAATCTTGATCAAGTCAGAAGATAAAACTTGATAAGACATGAATTTTCTTGTTGGATAACGTGTGAGCATAAAGGTTAAAATATATAGTCACTTCCAAATTGAAGGAATAGTTTAGCCTAGTTATAGGGGATCCTTTGATATTATTCAACTTGTTGGCGAGTTCACTAAAGAATTGGATTCACCTCTAAAGTATAGCTAAATGTGTGATGTGTTACGTGCTTCCCTATTAAGAAAGTAAATGGCCCATGCACATATTATAAAGATAGAGAGAGATAAAGTTCATGGGAGGTGGTCAAATGAGTTGGAGGAGAGAGGGGGTGAAGTTAGTCTATAGTAAAAATATTGTGTTAGAAATACACTTTGTTTGAGAGAGAGAGAGAGTAAGTATTATAGAGAGTAATAGGGAGATGAGAGTGTGTGTGGAATGGTGGGGTCCACATGGTGGGACTGGGTTGAGGTGGCTAGAGCACATGGTCAATGACTGAGACATATGGTGAGTTATGAATGCATATTCATACTAGTTTTTGTCACTTTTTTAGTATATATTTTCATTTAGAACTCTTATTTTCCTTAGAAATAGCTTCATTTGGTTATATATATTTATGTTATTTTTAGGGTTTTGATACTTTTCTTGACTTCCTTTGCAGGTTTGGAGTTTTATTTCCATACTAGCACGATCTAAATAGAGTTATGTTCATGTTCATAAGGAAAATTGGTTAACACTTATTGGCTCAAATCCATGGTTTACCTCCTCAATCGACCTCCCAATTTAACTTCTGATCAAGCTTTAGCAATCAACAAACTTCTTATTGAGCTCTATTGATCAAGCTCAAGTGGTTATGTATTATGATCAAGCTCCACTGATCGAGCTCCAATGGTAGACCTGAACCAATCGACCTACTAATAATTGAGCTCTACTAATCGAGCTTCACTAATTAATGTATTCCTTTTGATATCTAGCTGATAATCAAGCTCCAAAAATTGACCATCAAGCAATCAACCTTCACCAATCTAGGCCCATTGGTTGAAGTCAAACTAATAAACCTTCATGTGCCAATCGGAGCAGCAATGCATTCATTGTAGGCACCTCATCAAATTCCTTGGAGGTTGTTAGCCTTACTCTCCTCCTCCTATAAATAGATGGCCATTTCCTACACTTGATGACACCTAGAGACACCAAAAGGGTACATAAATCAATCCACAAACTCCACTTTGCATCCATCCACAGCTTGGACTAATTGACCGCCCTCACAAGAAATCTCTATCAAATTCCAAAGCTCAATTCATCGATATCAAAAGAGATAGATCAATCAACATGCACTTTACCTCGAGTGATCAACCTCAAAAGAGTTAGATCAATCGATCACTGCCACTCTACATCTCAATTGACCACCCTTGAAATAGATGGGTCGATTGATTGACCTCCACCTTAGGTCGATAGTATGAGTTTTACAGAGGCAGCTCAATCGTCCAACACCATTCCATAGATCGATCGAACACTACCACTTAATAGCTTGACCAATTGACCTTGAAAGGGATAGATTAATTGACCTCTGCTCCATCATCCACTCGACTACCGTGTAATAGTGCTCCTCTCAAGACGTACCTAAGAAAGAAGACAAGCATATGCAGATCACATCTATTCATCAGTTTGATTTCATGATGTTGGAATTGTGTACTATATACATTCTTTTATCTTGTATTTACCACGAGGAGCAAGTAGTACCCCATATAGGGTATGGGGAGTAGCCCTCGTACATATATTTTTCTCTATAATTTGTATCTAAACTTGTGTGAATTTGATTACATTTTGAATCAATAATTTATTTCTTGTTTATGTGTTTAGCTGACATATATGCATCTATATCAGGACATGGGTGTAATAAGCTTCAAATATAAGACCAATGATATTGATTATATTCTAGTTTAACCATTGATGAGAATTTTGGACATGTATTTCTCAAGATGATAACATATTATCTTTAGGTAACAAACCGAAAAGCTTAGAGCAACATCTGCCCAATTTTAATCTCAACTTCAGTAGGATGGATATGCCCAACTTCAATGTAACGTGTTCATGTGTGAACTAATGAAGTGAAAGAGTAGAAATAGGTAGTGGTGATAAATCTCAATCACCCTAGTATTTCTATTACCTGATAATGTAGAACTTTATTCCAACTCTTTAATTATTACAACATAGTTTAATTAAATGAAATCCTACTTTTGTGATACTAGTTCTATTCTGGTTATCTGGATCAGATTATTCTTAAAAGCATTGTCCTTTGGGTTCTATCATAATACGATATAATGACATGATTTGTTCTCTTACAGGTGGGATTGTCGTACACTTGAGTTAGGTAAAACCTAAGGATTTCATCCCTAGGGAATTTGTTGTGCAAATAAATGTTGCATCAATGAGAGATGAAAGGTAGAGCCATGTACATAAATTGTATTATTACCATTTTTAATATTGTGATTCTATTCGTTAATGCTATAAATTTGTAAAATATATATAAACAAGAAAAAATACCTCTAAAATGATAAAGTGAAACCTAGGTTTTGACATGATTCATTTTTCCTGATGTGGAAGTAACAATCAATGTTTAATTTCTAGAAGATATATGAGAAATATAATAACTTTTAACAGATATTAACTAGTTTATTGATTTTATATGAGTTGTTAACCATATTATTTCCCCTCTAACACTTGTTCAACCTGCTAAATGATCACTATGAGTCAGACTCAATAGAATTTCATCAATTCTTTTTTCTGTTGTTAGGGTGGAGAACTGAACCAAGAATTCTCTTTCTTCATTATCAATCGAATCATTGTTCGCGACCCAGGATTCTATTTTCTCATCAATCCAATCACCGTTCACGTTTTTTCTTTTTCTTATCAATGAATAGATCTCTTTACTTGTACGATTAGTCAATGCCATTAAACCCCTAGTGCATTTTTTCAATTCTTTAAAACCCTATAATTGATATATGTCTGCAAATAGTTGCATCAATAAATCAATCATTTTTATTATTAATTGTCTCTATAAATATATCTATGAGATCCTAAATATTTATACCCCCACACATACAGATGAGAATCCATATCCTATCCCTAGTTCAATCCACTGCATGACTATACATGCTAATAAGTGAATATGTATATAATCAGGTTTTAAAATGGGGCTATAATGAAAATATTATTGATAGTATAATGGACATCCCTAGCATGAATTAGTCACTCTAAGATGACACACTAAATATAACCCCATTGAAGCACAAAATATAGTAAAATCTTTTCTTGTATAATAATCAAACACAATTTTCTTGGGATAATTTTTTTGGTCTTATTGATTGGTAAAGAGCTTATCATATCATCTTGGAGGTTCCTATCATCATACTTTATAGAAATAATGAGTATCTACTCTCATGTACTTGATCTATGTGATTCTTCTTATCTCATGGCTTATGACTAGTTGACGAATCTATATGCACTTATTACATGCCTAATAAATTAGTTGAATAGTATATTCTTTTTTTGTGTGTGTGCCTACTACTGATAAGCTAATGATGGGAAAATGCTAAATTAATTATGCATGTTAATGGTAAATAAAATGTGGGAGTTCATAATTTATTTTTTTACATGTATGCATGTTGAAGAATATATCTAATCTCAAAAATGAGAGTAAACATGAGTATTGTTTTGTCATGTAATAAAGGAGATGGTCATATAGAAACTTCATAGGGATATCATTGTATCATTGTATGATGTATCTATTGTAGGGATGTAAATGGGTAGGTTATTATCTATTTACCCACCACCCATACTCTATATAGTAAGGTAGGGGTAAGCATATTTTCTTCCCACCACACATTTAATCTTTACCTACTTTACCCGCATCTAAAGAGGGTATGGTAAACCAAGGATCATTGCCCTACATGCTTTATGTAGTTAACCATTAATATAATGTTAAATTGTTAATTTCATATTATAATAAAATTATCAATGCCTACAAAAACCCCCAGGAGCCTCTCCACTACTTTATCAATTTGTATTATTATTTGATTCTATAAAATTTAAAAAATATTTGATTACGTGTCACACTTTATGATCATAAATTTGACAAAAACAATTCCCCAATAACAAAAAAAAATATAATCAAACTTAGACCTTGTTTGTAATAAATATTTAACTAAATATTAGTATTTTTATGTATATTATATTACTACTATCAATATTATTTCGAGGGTATCTTAGTTTAATGTAGGGTATATCATATGAAATTATTGTCTTCATGTTGATTCACTCATTTCACCCATTACACTACCCATCTATGATGTGGGTAATTTGGTGGGGGTAAGGGTAGGGTATATGTTTTCAGGGAAAGGATAATTACCTTACCCGTTACCCATATCTTTGATGTGGGTAAGGGTAAGGGTAAGGGTGAGTATTTACGCTTACTACCCTACCCATTCACAATCATAAATTATTGAACTTGTAGGTGAGGTATTGAACATCCCAGAGATTTGATATTTGCCCACCATAGTCGTGAGGAACTTACCCACATGGGATAGGATCCCTAAGAAGGTGAAAAGCCATTGTGATAAAAAGTGCATAAAGAAAATTTGAGGAATTTTTTTCTTGTTGATCCTACTACTAAATTGTAACACAAAACTTCTTACCATAGTTATCATTACTTGTTGATGGTACAACATGTATACCTAGACTTTTTCCTAAATGGTTTAACATATATTTCTTAGGCTATATTTCCCTTCAAGGGAATTCATACCAGCTACAATTCTAACAACATTATATTTATTTTACATTAACTAAATTGTATTGATAGGTGGTGCAATTATCACTCCTTTGGATATTTAGTTGTGCACGTGTGACCTACTTATGTCTAAGTTCTCTTTGATTGTATGTGGGTGATTTATTAGTCTAGTATATATACAATCTATTATCCTTAGTATCTTCTAGATATATAGTGACATGGATCCATACCTAGAAAACTCTACGTCCATAATATCTTTTTTCTTTCTAATAAGAGGGACTTATCTTGTTTCCTTTTGTGACTGTCGTCCAATTTTATACTTTTTTGCTACTTGTTCTCTTACTATAATGAAATATTGACTTGATTTGTCTTGCTTTGTAATATATCATGAACCTACTTTTTAAAGTTATTGGGTAGATTTTATTGCAAAATGTATAGAGCTTAATTTAAAAATACTCATGTTTTCAACCACAAGTTTGGCCTTTAAGATATTCATAGTCAAATATCCATTGAGGGTGTGGATCTAACATACCCGCAATTTGTACAAGACATTGTCGAATTCCTCCCAAAGGTAAACTAAGTGGGTATTTGACCATATTTTGTATATAGAAGAATAAGTACAAGATTTATTTAGAAAATTATTATAATATCCTTCTACGTCATCATTGATGGATGGAAACATGGATGAGACACTTGTTCTTTTCCCTAATATCTAATATCAAGAACACCATTGCTAGTGGAAACATGCTAATAGTAAGTAAAACATTTTGCATTATAATATCCAATTTTTTTAAAAACATTATACAATTATATCTAAATTTCATGATAAGGACCCTTTTACAAAAAATCACAAATTATATTATTGAAGGCATATTTCAAATTATTTCCTTGTACATTAATGAAGATATAGTCTAAAATGACCAAAAGCTGACATGAAATGCCCGATGTGTGAATAACCATTCCATGGATTATAAGATGGCTCAGAACATTTCATTGCATTTCTAGTCCATAGGTGATATTATATGATTCCCTTAATCATCATTTTTAGCCTCTTTTATAGGAATATCATCAAATTGGATTTATGTAAATAAAAATCCAAACCGAACTCAAACTTTGGCATGGGGGTCAATTTTGCAACTTGTTGATCTAATAGGTAAAATTGCATTATATTTTGAAGTTGAAGGGGTTATGTGTGTATATTTTCTCATGATGTACATTTATGATTCTTCCCCTTGAAATTTCAATAATGGCCCAAATGAATAAAATTAAATTCAATTAGAAGATGGAATCTTTTTTGTTCCATAATGTCTTTTATTATGCTACATAAAATTTAATTTACTCCTAAAAATGTGAAAAGTGGCGAGGTAGTCCTATACTTGGCAAGAATAATAGTGTTTTAAGATCATTTGGAACTGAGAGCACCATATTCGTTCAACAAAGAAAATAAAACAAAAGAAATAAACTCAACTTAATCTCAAAATCAAATGACACAAATGATGTAACAATAATGAAGACTTACGACAAGTTAAAATTGGAAAAACGTTCAACAATATTGAGAAACCTATTTTCAGCCTATTTTTAACCAAATTTCACCAACCCTGTGATGTGTACTAACACAAAACTTCTATAAACTTTTAAGTACTACATTTTCTAGTATAAATTGTATATGTGTCTGAAGTAACTTGTAATTTGATTTTGGTCAAACCCAACATTACAATTGCATGTTTGAGCTATTTTAATGCTAGAGACAACATATTCTTAAAAGTGAGTTAATCTGAATCCCTTATAATGAGATATATTTATATAGTTATATGCATAAAGTATGCATATTTCTGACTACACTTCTCTAAACTACCATACTTTCAAACCCATTTGCTTGAACATGTATGTATCCAAGAATCCATCAAGTTCAATATGTATGATACATATCATCAGAAAATTTACCCAGCGTCATACAAATATAAATATATACAAGCATACCAACACCATGTGTGGGTGCTTTTAGATTTTGTACCTAAAAAAATCATTTATGGATGTTCTAATATGTTCTCTTAGATATAAATATTCTCATTTTTCCTTTTAATGTAGAGATATATCATCTTATCTTACTTAAATCTTGATATTCTCTATGTATCTCAATTTGAGTGATATCTTTGGGACTTACTTGACTATTTCAACCTTCCATTCTGAAAGCTTTCCACAGACACATGAAAATCACAAAAACTCAAATAATGAGGTCCCAATTTCTACTATGAGTTATCAACAAACATGAGAAGCAATATGATTGGTTGGTTTTCCATTATGGAATATCTTCAAAATCATATTAACCACTTCAAGTGGTGAATGACTAAAGCTATGAATATATTAAGTGACACACTCATCCATATATATATATTGACCAATTAGAGTTAGATGAAATAAATACAAAAAGGTATCCTTCCAAAGTGTTCTGCAACTCAATCAAATGACTTTCATGAGATCATATTTAGAATAAGAATTCTTGGAATCCATCCCAATCAAAAAGTGAATTGACATAATATAAGAAGCCATACATATTAGATGGGACCTTACATTGAATGTATTCCACCCAAATGCTAATAAATACACTTATACCAAACATCCAAACCCTTCCTATAAAGTGGATTCCCCTTCCCAGCAACCTTAAGGTTAAAACTAGAGCCTATAAGTAGAAACTCCATCCCCAACCTTCTCAAGGTTTTCACCACCATCTATTACATACCCAACTTCAGTTTTCCACTTGTTTGTCATCCAACCACCTCCCATGAAAATGTTAAATGTCCACAAACACCTTCTATACAGTCAGTTGCAGACTATCCAACTATCCTCATTGCTCCTTGTTGTAGATTGACTGTAGTAATAGTCAACATGGGAATCACCAAAATGGGATAGAGACCTATAGCGAATCCTACATTAGCATTGTCAAAGACATTTAAGTTCCTTTATAATAATCACTCCTCCAACTTTGTCTTCCTTTACTATCTGTATCAACAATGAAGTTAAGCTCCTTTTTCAGCTTTATTAACCATCTCAAACATGAGAAGCTAGTGACATATCTGGATCAAAGGATATGTTCCTCGATCATGCTACTTGTTCAATATAGTTTTCATATTATGTAGATATCAATTTTTTTCTACTACCATATGTATTTCTAAATTTGAAGTTGATTCAAAAAAATCTTCAAAGTGTTAGACTATTGGTGAATCCTGATGGAGAGGAGATCAACCCTAAACATTAAACAGAGGCTGAATTTATTCATTTGATAGTTATTTTATAACTTGTGTGTAGTGATAATTAATCCTACGAGAGACATTTTATACTAAATATGTATGATCTATCAAAATTTGAGAAAAGGTTGATTATTACAAATATTGAAAATTTATTATTTAGTTAATATCCATTCTTGTGGTATTTATGGTTAGATGAATAGTCTAGTCAAGGTGACATAAGCCCTTATCTAGACATCTTCCTCTAATATCATGTTTCTTTATAACAAATTTACATTTTGCACTTTGATTTACTATTCTTATCCCATAATTAGTAATCCTCCTCTGATTGATTCATTATTCTTGATGGTTGAGCAACTTACCTAAGTCTAAATATAGAATTCGTAATTAAAATCATATAATCTTTCATATCAATCATGAAACTAGCATACAATTGTTAATACTTGGATATAACCTTTCGATGAAGAACTCCATTCAACTTTCTTGCACTCAGGAAAATAAGCTTAATTAGATATTGATGCTCAATGATCATTTTGTCCATATTTGGAAAACTTTGAAACACATAGACCTAAAGTTCCTAAATGACTAGTGGTTATCAACAATATAGTGTGTGCTATTGCAAATTACAATCCTATTGACATTATATCTACCTCTATTCCTACAATTGGTCCAACAAGGAAAACTCTCACAAAAAATATTCCAATTCCTATATTCTTGTACACAAACATTGAAGCCCTTAATAAAGCTTTACAAGAAGATAGGATTGAGAAATTATATGACATCAGTAAAAAAAACACATTTATAACACTTTTATTGACGACATTAATTAATTACAAACATAAATTCAGACTTGCAAAGACTTTTTTGTCTATAAAGAATTAGAAAAGTACTCTAGACATTGTAGAATTGGAAGATATGGAAAATGACATCATTCAAGAGAAGATGGTCACTCAATTCAAAGTACATGGATACTTTCTTCTTCCTTGTACTTTTGGCATTCTAAATGTAAGAAAAAGGTTGGAAGGCTTAGTAGCCACATTAGCACCATCCCATAGACTCTAGATGCTTGCTTGGGCTGAAGGGTATTAGTCCCTCCTCTATGACAATTCAAAAATTTTTATGTATTTTATATAAGACGTACGTTTTTGAGGATTTTCTAGTTAGATAATAAAGGGAATTTGTCCCATGTGACTTTATAATAAAGAGAAGACCCACATATCTTGATAATTTTTGGAAGACCTATCCTAGCAACAACTAAAACTCTTGTTGATTTATTTGAAGGTATACTAACCTTGAACCTAGGGGACAACATACTCTAATTCATGATTTTTCTAGATCTATAATTAGTAGTAATAACAAAATTGAACTATATCATGGATTGCATCATCTCTCTGATGCAAGTACATACTGGAATCCATTTGAGGAAGATCCAATCAATTTTTCATATCTATAACCAAAATCTTGTCATTCAAAACTTCAACAAAGATATAAATGAGTTTCCATAGAGTTTACAAGATAAAATCCTTTATTCTACTTTATGATGTTAATTATGAACCATTATATAGGTCAGGAGAAATTAGGGTCGTACATTCTTGTGAAATAGTTTATAACCCCTAGAACTCCATCTAGAACCTCTCCCTCCCTAGCTTAAAATGCACTTATATTAATGAAAAGAAGATAATGTATGTCATTATTAATAATCAACTATCAACGGGGGGAAAATCCTAATTTCTCTCTGAGTTATCTAAGAATCCCAAAGTGATTGGGATTCAATTATATACCCAAAAGGGATCAATCATTCTATTTCCATCCATAGAATCCACACGGCTAAAGAAGACACATCATATATATAGAAAAAAACACTAAATTCTACATTGAAAGAAGTAGTTTAAAAAGAAGTCATTTAACTAATATATTTCTAGATAAAATATCTATGCTTTGGCATTAAATAGGTAAGTCCAATGCTTTTCATTTATAAGAAAGGAGGGAAATAGTCATTACCAGTGAGAAAAATGAACTCCTTAGAGGATGTGCATAGACTAGAGAACTCAATATTTCAACTAGGAAGGATCATTTTATTCTTCCATTCACAAATAAAATCCAAGAAAAACTTGAACATCACTCATTATATATATACATGTATATATACATACACACACACACACACACACACAACACACACACACACACACACATATATATATATATATGAGTGGGTTCTTCCAAATACATATTCACAAAATGAGTAGGAGAATACAACTTGTGCTAGCCCTTATGAAAATTATGCATATTCACACATAAAATTTTATCTATGCAACACACACTACTTCCTAAAGATGCATGACCTAATTGTTTTGTGTTTAATTGGAAATTTTGTAGAAGTTTTTGTTGATAACTTATCAGTCTACAATAATGATTTAATTCTTAATTGCATAACTTATCTCTTTTTGTACAAAGATGTAGGAATGAAGTCGATCTAAAGTGGGAGAAATTTCATTTTATGGTAACTAAGGACTTTTACTTAAACATATTAACCCATAGTAAGGGATTGAAGCTGATAAGGATACAATTGATGTATGACCAATCCACCTCCTCCCTATAGTATAAGAAATTGTGGAGCTTTTTGGGGCATTCTTGATACATGCACTCTAGAAAATATTTTTTTAAGATTGTAAAACCATTATTAAACATACTAACCAAGTATGTAGAGTTCCATTTTAGTAAACTCGACCTCACAACTATAGTGATTTTATAGTTAATCCATTCTTAATAAGAAAAAGATGATGTTTTATATGTCATTAACAGTGCGAGAAAAACTCTAGATGAAGCCCAAACAAATTACTCCAGGACAAAAACAAATGATATGCATGTACTATTCACCATGGATAAATTTAGGTCACCTGATAAATCCAATGTCATAGTTTATATTAATCATGGTGGTTTGAAATATTGCATGGCAAAGAAAGACATGAAATGTAGAATAATTAAGTCCTCTCCAAGGATTCAACCTTGAAATTTGAGATAAGAAAGGATGTCACAATCTAGTTGCAGGCCATCTTTATCAAATTAATTCTTATGATATTATAGATGACACACCAATAGGTCAATCCTATATGGGTGAAGATCACATTTTAATTACCAACTATGGAATCCTACAATTTCCAATTCTCATTTACCTTTTAGCTGCAAACTTTTTCCATATGCAATTCCAAACTAGAAAATGATGAAACTGCTCGGTGATGGAAGATACCATTACTAGATTGGTCCTTATCTTTCCAAAAGTAGACTATATGGTCTATTATGACAATGCAATTCATGAGAAAAGTTGAGAGATTGCACAAAATTGCCACTTGAAATATTTATTATGTCATTTTGGAATCTCTAATACTACTTCCAAGGTTCTATAATTCCAATTTCCATTTTTCCAAGCAATTTTTGTGATACTACTACCATCTAACCCCATGAAAAATCTCAATGGACTAGAAATATTTCTAAAATAGATGAAAACCCCTCAACATGTTGCTTGAAATATAAGTTTTTTATGTTGAGGAGTTACTTTTATATGTCGTTTCCCTTCTCTTTTGGATCTATATAGTTTACTTGTTAAATACATTTTTGAGTGGACTGAAGTTATACCCATCATCTCATGTGATCAAAATTTGATATCAAACTCTTTAATAAAATATATTTTTTCAACAACTGGAGTTTTGAAAATAGTTATCTTTGAAGGAGGGAAGAATTATATCAACAAGAGTTTGATAATCTCCTAAATAAGTGCATGTTAAGAATAAGGTATCTCTCCTTATCACCCCAAGATGCTTGACAGGTTGAAGTTTCTAATTTCCATACTAGATAGATAATTGAGTGATGTTCTATGGGCTAACCGCACTACATTTAAAAACCTAGTTGAAACTATGCACCATATGATTGTCTACGGGAAAGCTTTTTGTTTACCATTAAAGTTAGAGCATAAAGCATATTAGCTAATTAAGAACACTAAATTTGAACTAATCAAGTCTATGATTTATTGTAAATTACAACTTCATGAGCAATAGGAGTTGTGACTAAAATCTTATGAAGGCTCACACATTTATATATATTAAACCCATTTATGGTACAAAAACCTTATGAAACAAAAATATATCAACGAAGGATCTTGCTTGTCTTCTTTAATTATTCTATGAAGTAGTTTACATGGAAATAAAATAATATGGTTAAGATCCTTCAAGGTGGAGCGACTTATCAACAAAGAGTGGCATACATCATTCATTCAAAGACTAAAACTTTTAGTTTTAGTGATGATTGGTTGAAGAAATACTTTGTTGATGAGAGACTCGAATGATATTAATTGTTAATTTATATGAACCTATACATGTTAAAAATGCTTCAAAGTAGTCAAGACTAAAACTAAACATGATATTTTATGGGAGACAACACATAAGTTCTCCCAACACCATTTTTCTCAAGTTTCTTTATTTTTCTTTTTAGCATTTTGGATTTTGGAAGAACCCATTTTGGAAGTTGAAAGATACATTTGCACTCATGTAGCAACTATTGTACATAATTCTAAAATATATACATAAGGAAGGGATGGATTAAGTTAAAGAAAAAGGCACCCACAACGTATATACCTATGACTAACATCATGTTACATAATCTTGATCACTAACGTGATGGATGTTGTTGGTCATTTCTTAACCCCTGAGGGTTCTTTTGATTTTGATGAATCAAATAATGTCAGTGTTGGCAAGATTGCCACGCCATCTCAAATGACATATTGATTCATCCTCACAAGAGATACCCAATGGAAGTAAAGATCGTACCCATTATGGATTTCCCACTCTATATGGATCTTACCCCAATCCCTTTGATAAAAGTAGAAATCAAATCCATCATGGAAACATATAGGATCTAGCATTCATGGCTCAAGTAATTGATGATGCAAACACCTTCATATTTCTCTCCAACATGATTCAACCAATTGTGACAAAAAAGAATGGATCACCGTAGATGTCAAAAGTGATTGAAGGCGACATGGAAACAGAAGGGTACTTCATTGATAGAAAAGGAGAGGGATGAATTCAGGCAAATATGAATCAATTTTAGGTAGAGTTTAAAGTTTTATATGTCTCATTCTTTGGGGTCCATAACTCTTGTATGCAAAAATAGATAAAATGTCATCACACTAATTATAAAGGTCTAAACAAGTGATCATTCAATCTTTCATGAAGGGTTTTCTCTATATTTTCTCAATCAAAGAGCTTGTCCTAGTGGAACCCCTTCTTATCACTTACCATCAGTGTAACAATAGTCAATTTATTCCAATAAAATTTGTCTACATTATGATGTATTTCCTTCCACTTGATCATATAATGTGTTTATTCTCTTTAAACTTGACTCTCTTCCTATTTTATCTACTTTACTTGAGTAAAAGAAAGTCTTTATGTGTATATTGAAGAGTGTGAGTCTAGTCTCACAGAAAATGTGTCTCACTCAAACTGTTTTCATTTCTTCTAAATTTTTTGTTTCTTTTTTGTTTCCATAATTCTATTTTGTTTTAATTCTATTTGATATATTACTTGAGGAAAATATTTTTTATGTTCATTTAAGCCACATGATATCTTTTTGTCCAAGAATAAGTAGTTTTACCAAAACTTGAAAACTTTGATGAATCAAATCACCTATAAATAGATAAGAAATTGTTTTTTTATTAAAGAGACATAGATACCATATCTTTCCCATTTTTTTAATGGAAGAAAAACTTGATTGTCTAATGGAATTCATTATGATTGTTCTTATAACTAATTAAAATAATATAATAGTGATGTGATTCCAATTGATTATCCTAGATGAACTAAGGATATTTTGATCTTTGGAACATAAATTTGAGTGAAATCAAACTAAGTTAGGATCTTAGGATAAGTCAATTGACACTCATCAAGGGAATGCCACAATATATAAAAGAGAACACTGAACTAAGGTGGACGTCCAATGTAAGTACCTAGAGGTAGTGATAGGCATCATTGAGGTGAGTTGCATCAACATTGATACCACAACCACAACATAAAGACTTCTTAAAGGGAAGAATAGTCATTTCATGCATTTTGTGGTATTACCTCACTAATCTTTTATTCACACGACACAATCCTTTTATTCCCAAATTGGATGATTATTTGTGTGTTATATAGAGGTTTTCCTAGAAAAAAATCACTTTAAAGGCCCATCTTTACTTGCATTATTGTAAAGATACCGACATATACTATAATGATTTAACACTATTTGATCCAATTTGAAACCTACAGACTACTAAAATATTTAGTCATTTTTAAGTATCTTGAGATCAAGAATAACTAGGCTAAATATGATTGAGGATATTATTTCAATGAAAATGATATAAAAAATTCTGAAGAGTGGGATAGAATTGAGATTTAAATCTTTATAATTTTCTATTGAGAAATATTTCATAATTTTCTTTTCAAGAAAAATGGTTGTTTAAATCACAAAATAAGCTTACTTCACTTCTTTGAATGACTACAAGCAAGCTACAAGTGTGAATTGGTTGATAAAAGCCATCTTGGGAGTTCTGTTAGCTATAAGTAACTTCATTTTACCTTGGACTGTAGAGGATAATAAGTTTTTATTTCCTTTATTTATATATTCTTTATACCATGCATTGAACACAAAAAAACAACTTTCAATTCTCAATTTGAGTGATATCTTAGATTAATCCTACTATATTCACCTTCTAGAATAAAATCCTTTGATCATCATCATCATCATCTAAGCCTCAATCCCAACCATGTCGACTTTGGCTACATGGATCCTTCTTTTCCAATCAGCTCTATTATGGGTCATATTCTGATCAAGATGTAAAGATTTGAAATCTCTATTTATAAGATCTTCCCTATTAATTTAAGTCCACATTTGCTTGTTTTAATTGATTTTGACTCAATAACCTTGCTACGAATAGGCGAATTTGTCAGTCTGCATTGCACATGCCCATACCATCTTAGACAACCTTTACAAAATTTGTCCTTGATGCTCACTACCCCCACTTTGTTTCTAATATAGTCATTCCATACATGTTCTTTTCTCGCCTTCCCTCACATCCATCTCAGCATACACATTTCGGCCACATTCTTCTTGTTGAGACCTTGTTTCTTCACCATTCGACATTCACTCCCATATATCATGGTTGGATTATAGTTGTTCTGTAAAACTTTATTTTTAATCTAAGAGGTACATTATGGTCACATACTACCCCATTTGCACTCCTCCACTTCAACCATCCTTCTATGTTCCAGTGACAAATATCATCTTGAACCTCACCCTTCCTCTCAACAATAGAGCCCAAATAACGAAACTTATCACATATTGGTAAATCTATTCCATCCAACTTGACCCCACCATTCACAATTATAGATTGGCTAAAATTGCATTGCATATATTTAATTTTTCTTCTATTGATAATAAATCCATTAGATTCCAATGCATTTCTCCAAAGTTCAACTTTGTCATTTAATAATTCTTTTCTTTCATCAATCAAAACAATATAATAAGAAAATAACATGCACCAATGGGTATTATCTTGACCATGCTTTGTCAACTCATCCATAACAAGAACAAATGGATAATGGATGAGTGTTAATCCTTGATGTACCCAATGGTGATAACAAAAGCTTGTGTCTCTCCTCCAAGAATCCTAGCACTTGCAGTTGAGCCATCATATATGTCTTTAGTTAGGTTAATATATTTAATAGGCACACCCTTTTACGCAAAACCCTCCCTGACACTCCCTTGGGTACTCGATCAAAGGATTTTTCCACATCAATAAACACCATATGAAGATCTATTTTGTTTTCTTTGTACTTGTCCATAAGCCTCGTTATTATAAAAAAAAACTTCAGTTGTTGATCTTCTTGGCATGAACCAAATTAGTTGTTTTTATACATATGCAATCAATATTAGTCTTTTCTCAATAATCCTCTCCCAAATCTTATGGTGTGACTCATCAACTTGATTCCTCTAAAGTTCATGAAGTTCTTAAAATCTCCTTTGTTCTTGTAGGTTGGAACTATAGTATTGTTTCTCCATTCATCTGATATCTTCTTTGTCTTCATAATCTTATTAAAGAAATGTGTAAACTCCATTGCTCCTTCATCCCCCATACTCATCCATACATCAATAGAACCGGATATACCACATGAATTTTTTTATTTTCATCTTTTCCAAACCATTCTTGACCTCATATAGTGACACTAGTCATTATAAGTGATATTTCTTATAGTCATGTTACCATAGTTTCTTACACTATTCATAGTATCTCCATTGAAAAGCTTATGAAAGTATTTTCTCTATTGATTATTTATATCATCATCATTCACCAACACTCTACCATCTTCATTCTTAATATATTTTACTTGACTCAGGTCTCTTCCTTTCCTTTCTCTTATATAGACCATTTTATAAATATTTCCCCTTTCTCCTGTGTTTAGACCTTGCCTCTTAAAATTATTTCTTAGCATCTCTTTTTGGTTATTTGTATCTTTGAAAAGTTGCATCATCTCTAGATTTGTTCAAGCTCATATAGATTTCTCTTTGGAGTTTAATAGCCTTTTGTACTTCACCATTCCACCACCAAGTCTATTTTTATGGAGGCCCACACCCTACAGACTCTCCCAAGACGTCTTCAACAATTTTTTTTATGCATGCGCTCATACTTTGTCACATAAAATTAACATCAGACTCAAAGTTCTCTCCTTGATAAGTTTATCATAAAATGTCAATTTATTTTCTCCTTTAATATTTCACCACTTAATCCTTCTATCTTGGATTTTGTTATACTTACCTTTGTTAATTTTCATGTTCAAATCCAAAAGCACCAGCCTATGTTGGGTGGTAGTTTTTTCTAAGGGATCCCTTTACAATCCTTGCATATTTTTCTATCCAGCCATCTTATAAGGAAGCAATCAATTTGGCTGCAATAGTGACCACTCTTAATATGAGGATCTCTTTAATTGAAATGTGTATTCACCAAGATCATAGCATAAGAAATTGCAAAATCTACAAATTGTAACACTAGGGCCAACTACTCAACGTTCTAGTAGTGTTTTAGGAATGATGACTGGTCCCACATACCACTACTAGCTTTAACTGCAAGCTTTGTCCTCGCTCACATGTAAGACATGATAAACTTCTCGATCGGTCACCCATCCTAGTACTACTCTGGGATGAGCATACTTAAACACATAGTTCTCTAGTGATGGGCTCCCTGAAAAGGAGGTTCACCTTGGTGATATGGGTAGTTCAATAAAAAAAAATTAGATTATTTTTATCTAAGGCCTCAAATCCTAAGATGTTACAATCTCCCCTACTTAGACTCTTGACGTCCTCAATTATATGGATTCATAATATTTTCATGTTGTAGTGCAAACCCAAAATGGCCCACGAGCACCCATCTCTAGATCACAAAATACCAGCACAAGGGTGGTTATATCACCATGAACAACCCTTTCCCACATGCCTGGACCACACGACTCAAGATTAGCATTCCACATGGCCATGTGGGCCCCACCTACTAGATGAGTTATGCTCTGATACCATTTGTAACACTAGGGCTCGTTGCCCAAAGCTCTAGTAGAGTTTTAGGAATGACGATTGACCCCACAGACCACTACTAGTCTTAACAACGCACTTTGTCCTCACTCATGCACAAGCCAGGATAAACTTTCCAACTGGTCACCCATCCTAGTACTACTCTAGGTTGAGCACGTTTAACCACAAAGTTTTTTAGTGATGGGCTCCCTAAAAAGGAGGTGCACCTTGGTGATATGGGTAGTTTCATCATTCCTTTTAAGATCATTTTATTCGAGGCATCAAATCTTGGGATGTTACAAAAATCCTCTCTCCTTCTCCATTTCTACTGCCATATCCAAAACCTCTATGTACTCTCTCATATCCAACACGGCTACTCCCAACATGTACATTTAAGTCACTCCCAATGATGATCTTCTCCTCTATTCTATACATGTAAAATTAACAAGAACTATGGAATAAGGTCAAGATGCCTACTATGAAGTATTAACCAACACAAGAAGATATTTGATTAGTTGTGCTTCCATGATCAGGTAGCCTCAACTATATCATATACTTCAAGTGATAAAAAGATATGAAGATCTGAAGATAAAGTTACAAATCCTTATCTATATAACTAAACCAATACATTTGGATTTAAGTCATACAAACACAAAAAGGCAAACTCCAATAGTCTCCCTCAACTCAGTTAGATGACTTCCATCTGACCAAATTTAGAAACAAAATTCTTGACATCCAACCCTAGAGTAGACAAACTAATCAAATAAAAGAATCCATCCCTCTCATATATGATCTCACCTTAACCAGTTTCCACCTAGATGCTAAAGAAAACACACATATTCCCATTATCCAATCCCCACATCTATAAACATATCCTTCTAATAGATATTCTCAGGGTTCAAACCACCACCCATTCTCTATCGAATTTTATTTCCCCTCTTTGCATGTTGTTCACCCTCTACTTATGACAATGTGACATTCCCACAAACACCTTCTATATAGTCATCCATAGACCACCCAACCACCCTCACTCTACCTCACTAGAGATTAACCCCTAGAGCAGTAAGCAAGGGACATGCCACAGTGACATAGAGTCATGAAGGAGATTGATAAAGACCACTCCTCCAACTGTATCTTACACCACTATTTGTAGTAGTGATGGAGATTATATCTTTATTTCATCTTTGTATTTTCATCTCAGACATGAGTGGCTAGTTCCATCTCTAGATGGGGGATATGTCCCTGAATAAGTATACATGATATCTATAAGTTCCATATCACATAGATATCAATTACTTTCTTCTACCATTTGTCTTTCAAGATCTAGTATCCCATTAGAATGCACACAAGTGTGAAAACCTATTGGTGAAGATTGGTAAGGAGGAGATCTTCCCTAACCTTGTAAGAGGAACTTCATGATGGATCATGTGATTTTCAAGCTAGAAGTCGTATTATTAATCATTTTCCTAAGGGATGTGTGGTCCACTAAATTTGCATGCTTTGCTAAAATTTAAGAGAAAGTTGGGTATGGTGATATATGTGGTGCAGTATCTATGGTTGGATGAGTAGTATCATAGATGGTACAAAAGATCAACCTAAATAACTTCCTCTAACGTTGCCTTGTTTAATAAATACGTTACATTTTGCACTTTAATTGCTATTCTTATATGATGGTAAATATGTACATTTATGATTAAGTTAGTTGATACAAATCTTTCAGGACGTGTGTCTCACTCTCATGATTTTCTTGAATGATCCCAAATTCACTATAGTTAATTTCCTCCACTTACATAAGATATGTTCATGTGATTGGGTTTATAAATTTTAAACATCATAGAAGCAACTGAAGAAAGATACTATGATCTGAAAAAATATTGTATCACAAATTGAGCCCTCTCACAAAGGATGTGTTGGTACCTAGATGGCATCTTTCTAGGAACATCAATAAGATCATTATCGATGAAAATTCATTTACCATGTTCCAATTTGTTAAAGTTCCTCATCTCAAAATCATACATTATGATAGAGGACAAAATGAACATCGACATCCATTGGAAATTGTGTTGATTGAATGTTGCTTCTAGAAATCAATTATTTTCCATGAAAAGTCATCAATTGTTTGTTATTAAATGGATCGGGGATGTAAGAAACTTATTTTATGTGTGCTTCTATGTGTGTGCCTCACTTGTATGTCTCAATAGGTTAATAATAACCAAATTGAAACCATATTTACCAACACATAAACCATTGCTATTGTATAGAAATCAAGACATCAAAGTTGTCATAATCTTACTAAAGGATGAATAGGACCACCCATTGGTGTTTACATCATCATACACATTGTACTTGCCCTTTTGCATTCATGTGTACATGGTTGTTTACCAAGAGCATGCTCCTTTGTTTACAATGTAGACTATATATCATGTATGTATTATATAATATTGTTTCAAATTTGGGCCCCAATATAAAACCATATTAACATGTATCGATAATGGTTTTTCTACCAACCCATGACACAATATTTTTGTTCAACTCATCCACTAAACACCACCAAGTCATAGTCATCTTTTTTATTTAGTAAATGTGTTCTTATCCTACACATATGGTCACACATTACCATTAATATGAAACATTTTAAGGTGTGAATATTTATTTATTATATACTATTATAGAAATGTTTTTACAACGGAAAAACTACAATAATTTTGTGGTTGTATTGTAGTTAGCATATTTAAAGCAACAAGTTTATTTGTGTGTTGTATATTGTATATTTTATACAACACAAGTTATATACAATAGGCCAAACACGTTCTAGTATATGTGATACTACAATAGGTGTTAAACAGTTGTAATAGAATATAATATCACAACATACTCAAATCTGTTGTAAAAGACCATATTAGACAACATGCTCTTGTTGTAATAGTCATGTATGCTAATACTTTGTAATAAACTATAATTACACAATATACTCTAACAAGTTATGATATACCAAAATCACACAACAAGCTTCCAGTTGTTGTAATAGTTACTTGTTGTAATAGACCATAGTCAAACAACACATTATAATCTATTTTTTTATACCAAGATCACACAATCGACCCCGGTCTAGGGGTGAAGCCAGGGGGCAAGCAGAGGTCATGCCTCCGCCCTAAAAAATGAAAATTTTAAATATATATACATTTGTTTATGCATAAATGTTTTATTATATATCTTGTAAAACATATACAAGACAGAAGTTTCTAGTTCTACAGCGACGTGCAACTATTAATTATAGTTGTAGGCCTCTGGTTCAATCTTGCGTCTAGGCATAATTTTCTTCCTTTCTCAATAGATGTATATGTGATTTGTTGTATATGTATAGAAAAGAATGCAAGTGGTACATAAAATGAAATTGGTTCAGTGGGTTGAGTTGTGATTTACTTTCATATGGTCTCAAGTCCAAAACATGTATCTAGGTGTATTTTCTTTTTTATTCTAACATATTAATATGACTCCCCTATTAGAACAGGTGTGTTTAGTGAACTAAAACATGCATTAATTGATACATAAAATACATATATTACAAAATATGCAATACGTATTGTATAAAACATCCCCTATAGGACCACACAATCTAATACAATAGTTGAAACATGTTGTAAAATAGAAAAAAAAAATTGTTGTAAACAACAACTTTTTTAGCAGTGAAAGTTGGTATTTTGAATCCCTCAACACTTTTCCCATGTTTTGTGAATTTCATGATTTTTAAATCCAAGACCATGGAATTCATGCCCTTATAACTATTTTATCATTTAGTATGTAAATGATGTCATGAATACTTTCTCCAATTTTACTAAGTGAATAATTATATCATGACATCAAAGAAGTATGGTCATAAATACATATGAATTAGCATAACATAATTTGAATTAAGTTGTTCATGTCTCTAGATCATTTTGGTAAACAAAATTAATTTAAACTATCTCCAAAATAATTCAAAATATTACTAATTGCATTCTAAAACTTACAAGAAATATTGAAAGAATATAAATAGGAATAATTTAATTTGTTATCATATGTAAATCATGTGGTTTCATAACTATAAACTCCAAATATCAATAGTATGTTATCCTTGGTTTAAAGTATATTAATCTAGAACTTTGATGCTTGAAAGTACAAAAAAGGTGAAACACTTTTTGCATAAAGCACATGATGTTTTGGAGGAAGAAAAGTTGTAATGACCCCGCTTCCCGATAACCCCCAATTAAGGAAGACCAAGAAGTCAGAGTCGCTATCCCAAAATAGGATCAACGTCTTTGCAAATAATAAAAAATAATTAATAAATTCTACCACAACTAAGCTTGAAACATGATAAAAAAATTCTTTTCACATACCTTTCAAAAATAGGAATCTGGAACTTCTACCCACTGTAGAGTTCTATCTAACTAAATAGTAAAGTTAAATCATAAAGTCCTCCTTTATGATTTAACTTTATTCTTCACAAGTTCCACTTTACTATTTGTCCAATTTTAGATATTCCTAAAATGCCGAAAAACAAAACGTCAGTCAGTATAACAAATTATACTAGTATGTGGGGGAACCAAAATCTTGCATCTATTTGTATTAACATAATGCAACCAAATTATGCTTAACAGATGAAACTTTATGTATTAATCATTACTACTCAATCCCTACATATCATTGCCTCTGTGTTGTCCCTACAGTGGACATGAATATTACCTCTCTCATATGGTAGATCTCAAATAACCCCCATGATCCTACCTTACAGGTAGATCACTACATAGGGTTGTGTAGTCGTATGGTCCTACCCAAGTATACACCAACACATCGACTCATGATAACATGATGATCCTACCCCAAGGGTAGACCATTACTTGGTCATCCATCTCATCATCGTCAATGCTACATAGGAGGATCGAGATCTGAGCTAGTCATGCACATACATTTATGGTGATAGTCATAGTCACTTTACAATTGCAGGAAATAAAAGTCAACCAAGAAGTTATTTCTAAGCAACTGATAAAACCTCAGAAATTGCCATGAGACTAGAGTAATTATCCATAAGCATAACCACATACCTGATTTGGAGTCTCAAATATAAGCAAGACATCCAATCCAATCAAGATGTCCAAACAAGCAAGACAAGCAACCAATCAAGCAATCATGATCCTAAAAATATGTGTAACATTTAATTGTTACCATCACATACCAAACAACTCCTTATTGGCTTGGGACACCTTTATAAGGTTGCTAGGTCTCATTAGGATTCATTAGGGCTTCTTACATCAATTTCTCAAACTTTATCCTTTTTAGGTCAACAAACCCTAAAATAGCTTTTCTACTCATAAAAACCCTAATTACTCAAAGTATACACATCAAGGATCTTTTATACTCAAATTGGCTTTGTAACAACATATCTCAATCTTATTCATGGATTTTCACAATTAAAACCATTAAAAGTCATAATTATTAAAATTAGGGTTTTTAGGCCCATTAATGCATATTCATGTACATGGAACCCTTAATTGAGTGAATTATGCATAAAGATCGTCTTTTTAGATCAAAATCTTCCTTTTATTAACAACAGATTAATATCATATTAAATTATCCAAAGAACATTTCATTAATAACACTATTAAAGGTGACAACTTTTTATACTTTTCAAATTGCAAGCGGAATTAGGCTCCAATTGTATTTTTATTAGATTATTCATATTTTTCTGAGAAAGATCCATATATTATTTGTCTTCATCTGATCATCCTATTAGTTACTATGATTTTTGCAAGTTCTTTCATTTTTTGACCAATCATGTACCACCACATAGGCACAGGCACCCGACCCCAGCTTGCCCACACTACAAGGCCAAGCCAATGGGCTCGCAGTAGGTAGGCGGCCCACTCAGCCTCGCATCAATGCAAAAGAACAAGCAAAAGTCTATGTTACCCTTACCTCTTCATTGCACGCACGAGGGCAAAGAAGTCTTTGTGTCTCGAGGTTGTCTTCAACCTCACTGCACTCATGAGTAGGTTGTAGCAGTCAACCTCATCGTTGACTTTGGGATCCCAATCCTCTACGTGTTGGGTAGATGGTCTACCGCCTTCGCCGCCATGAGACAGACACCGATCTCATTAATTTTCTCGGTGCTAGTCGGAGTCCGCAGGTCTTGGAGATGGTACCTCCAGTGAGTCGGTGGGGAGAAAAAGTGACAAGAACAGAGGCTAGGATAGAAATTGGGTGTAAGGAATGAAGTGCAAGGTCGAGGAGAGTCTCTAATGAGTTGGTGATATCACTGGGACCTTCAACCCTCCTTTTATATCTTTGAGTTTCCAGAGTGGAGTGTCCTCCTCCCTGTGATTTGGGGAAACCATGAATCGCTTCCTAAAGCAATCCAAACCAGGGATCGCTCGACTCAGAAAGGTCTCCCGATTAGAATGGGAAAGTTCCCAAGGATGCTCGTGCATCAGGGTGTGAGAGAATCAGAGAGGGAGATTCCTCCAGTTTCCCAATCCATCTGGAACTGGACAATGACCATCCATTGTTGGATATTCGAGATCAACGGTCCAGGTTAAACGTGTAATTATAAAAATGTGACATTTAATGTTGATTCTATCATCCTCTCACATTAGGAAATCTTATAAAAAAACATATCTCCCAAACCACATGTCCAATTAATACCAAATTTTAAATGAAATTCCTAGATGACTTTAACTACTTATGTGAAAATTTTGGGATAGAAATTCAAAAGTATGAGAACCTTTTCTTCATAAGAAAGTTATCACTTAAAAAGGCATATTTTATACATATTTTCTCTCTCTTACTCTTTTATTCTCTTTACTTGGGTTCCTTTTACCATTAGAAACCTTGTGGATTCTAAATATCATCCATGATGATTCAATCATACATATTTCCACATATTTCTCATATTTTCATTATTATCTCAATTCTTTTTTCTCATTTGTGCATTATTTGATTTCCTCTTATTTTCTTTCTATTTTTATCATCTTGGACTCACTAACTTAATAGGGCCCATGAAATCATATATTTAAAGGAAATATTAACAAAGAAATCCACTCATTACACATAAATCATATAATTTCTTAACCATACATGTCATGGGAGAAATTGCATCTCAAACCATATGAACCCAAAAATTGGGGTTATAACATCCTTCCCCTCTTATAGGAAATTTCCCCTCAAAACTCCACCAAACATACAAACAATTCAGGATAAGACTTTTCCATGTCCATCATCAGCTCCCATGTGGCTTCATCCTCTCCATGGTGCTTCCAAAGAACCTTATCATCATTTGTTCTTTACTCCTGAGCCCTCTCTCACCTCAGTATCTCGTACCCTAATAGGTGACTCAGGGTAAGTTAGCCTCCCTTGGAGTTCAATACGTTCAATGATCAACACATGGCTCGGGTACATAACATAGTGCTCTAGATCAGACACATGGAATATGACATACATCATGTTATCCTGAGAGTAAGGCTAAACATAAGAAACTCCACCAATCCATCTCAAATGGACCCATGCATCAGGGACTCAGCTTTCTCAGCTATAGATCAGAGGGGTTGGGTTTTCATAACACATGTTCGCCCACTATGAACTGCATGTCAGTCTGCTTGGCATCAACACGCAACTCTTGTCGATCCTGGGCTTTCTCAGCCTCTGCTTAATCAAAATGACTTCATCTACATACACTGTGGTTTCTTTGACCCTCACAAGGTCCTCTCACCAACATCATCCAAGTGAAGCAGTGATTTACACGGCCTCCCTTACAATGCTTCATACACTCTGATACTAGATACAGTGGCTATCATAATAAGCAAACTCTGCTAGCGGCAGGAACTGCTCCCATGAATCACCCTGAATGAGCACACATGCTCTCATCAGACCCTCTAAAGTCTAGATCATACTCTCTTGCTTGTCCATTAGTTAGGGGTGATATGATGTACTAAACTTCAATCTAGCATTGAGTTCTCCTTACACCTCCTTCCACAACATGTAAGTGAACTTAAGGCCATACTCAAAACCATTTGAACTCAAATCACTATGCAGTTGAACCAACCCTCTCTCAAATATATGGTTCAACCAAAAATTGTCATACTAGAATGTGTTGACTTGGTAAGGCGATCTACCATAACCCATATTGCATCATGACCTATATTGGTCCAGGAGAGACCCACCACACTGTCCATGGTGATCTACTCCCATTCCCTCTCAGGGACTCCTCATTATCTGTAGCAACTCACTGGGTTACTGGTGTTCGTCTTTCACCTTCTGGCATGCATGGAGACAAGCCACATGTAACTCTATACACTTGTTCATCTCAGTTCTTCAAAGTACTACTGCAAATTTTAACTATCTTAGTAGTATTGTGGTGTATGATGTACTTAAAATCATGATCTCTTGCATGTCATGGTCACTCAGGGTTGACTCCTCAGAAACCCTAAAACACTCTAGTAGTGGGTTTCACTACCTTCCTTTTCCCGAGAGGTGTATCTGAGGTTCTTACAACCATCCTTCTATCCCATCAAGCTTTGGGCCGGCTAACTGAGTATCCACCAACTTTACCAATGGGTCTGGTTGTATCTGGGTGTTAGCCATACAGGTCTCATCTTCTAACAAACTTAGGGTTCACCTAGCAACCTCTTCCAGTCTCTCTACTGGCTAAACAAGAAAGATGTATACCTGAGGTGTGCCTCTACTAAGAGTATATGTTACCACATTAATTCCTAATATGCTAGGTAATGATGAAGACATAAACCTTCATATACTCCAATCAACATCCTCATCTCAGTTTTAGGTCTAACTGAGTCAAGAAAACTTCGAGCTCATCATCTCCATTATCAAACCCAAACTTATAACTTATAGATTCCAAACTACTTTGGATAGGTACGTCCTCATATCACCCTTGTTCTCCTTATGCTTTTATATCACCTATACAATATATTCTCAAAAAGGATGTGGTACTTCCTTTATACTCAAACATCATAGAAATGTTTCAACTCATAACACCTTCATCCTTATTATATGGCATGCATTTTTTCCTATCTCCCACACCTATAACGAGAGGAAATAAGCATTTGGTTGCAGTGCAAATACAGAGTTCATCCCATTCCAAGAGTAGAGATGGTGCATCACACATCACCATTATACTTTCCAATCTAAGTTGAAACTTACTTCTCATGACTCCCTACCAAGAATATCTCAAATCTATGTTTCCATCCATGGAAAGGTTGTTCCCAAACACTCTTGGGTCTTCATAATACTCATATATACATAATCCTTAGCCCTTTCCTCAAGGTCTCTAGGGTGCCGGTACTTTTGGGGTGATCTAACCCTTATGCATCTAGGGAGTGCCTCTCACATTTACCCCTTAGGCCCCATGAACTCATGAAGGTGTCCAACCTCCTAACCCATGGTCCTCGGGCAAAGGTAGTTATTACCTCCCAACCCTATGGTCTTTGCATCCAGGGAATAGACAACTCCTACTCCCATCGGTCTTATCCCTCCTTGACCTTAGTGTTGACTTAGGGTTCTACTATAGCCCATGGTTTCTGTGTTGATACTCCAACACATCTCTTCCTTGAATCCTCACCCAAATCTCCATCCTCTCTCTAGGCATTATTACATCTCTTCATAAGAATCATGGAGACCTACCTATCTCGGTCTGGCCCCATACAAGTTTATTCCATGGCAACATATCATCATGCCCCTTAGAGATGGTCACACATGGTTCTATAGATTCATGATCATGCTATGTGCTCTTACACTTAGCTAATCAAGCTCTTATAATTGACCTCTTCAAGTTATCTCAAACCTAATGAAAAGTTGGTGCTCACCCTAACATGAGGGGTCCCTCCCAGGACAGAAGAAGACTATCACTTGATAGTAACAAAGGTCACAAAATGTTCTTACCTCCAAAGTTTACATCATCATGTATATGCTTAGCTCCTAACATGATACTTATGCACGTATCTAGCAAGAAGAAAACCTTCTAAACCATGATAAGTTCCTTGGTATGTCATACATATTCATCATTCCCCAAGGTTGGACCAACATCATACATACATATGTTACTAACTTGAGGGAGTGGTTCATATATCTCAATTCAAGTGGGGTTTCCTTTTGCTCTAATACATGGGAAGGAGTGCCATGCTTAAATCCTATGAACTCAATCAACCTCGTGAGCATCATGTGCACCAAGTACTACTACTTCCTCTCTTTGTTCTAGGAACCCCAGGTTCACCTCTTATGCATCAACTGTCTAACTGCATGATCAACTGTTCAACCAAGAACCGAACCTATACCAGATAGAGCATACACATCCTAACACTCTTCTGCATGAACAATCCTTCATTATGATCTCCACGCACATACAAGTCATCATTAGCTTCAATATTTGCTGGTGTTGGCAACCCAACTGAGAATGGACTGGAGTCATCATACTTATCATAGTACTGTTCTTCATCTATAGAATCTTCAATGAACTATCTTTTACCATGAAGAACAACCGACCATTTATCATTTGCAGGATCATCGATATAAAATACTTGTTTCGCATGTGATGCCAATATGAATGGTTCATCCTTCTCGCCAATCTTTTCAAAGTTCACTAAAGTGAAACCCAATTCATCCACTATAACTCCTTTGGTGTTATCAACCCAATTACATTTGAAGAGCGGAATTCTGAAATCTATGTAGTCAAACTCCCATATGTCTTCAATGACACTGTAATATGACATTTTAGCTTCATGTGGACTCTTATCCTTTGCACTTGCAAAAAACATAGTTGATGCTTGAAGGGTGACCCCACTGTTTTGGATGACACTCTTATCATCTTGGCGCTTTGTGTAATATGTGAATCCATTAATGTCATACCCTTCATAAGACATAACTGTCAATTTTGGTTTAAAGGCGAGGCATTTGTTAGTTTCAGTAATATCATCTGGTGTTTGAGATAGTTGATGTAAGACTTTATTTTCAAACCACTTAATAAATGTCATGTTATGCTCTCTAGCAAGCCACATTGTATTGGCTCGAGGATATTGTCTCTTGATGAAATTGGTATGTTCCTCGATATAAACGTTCACTTCGTCCATGTTGTGTAAAATATACAAGTGACCTTGTTCCAACTGCTCACGGCTGATTACTTTCACATGTGATCCCAAAATTCCTTTGCCAAATTACTCGTCAATATTCTTGTCATTATCAGGAGTGTCATTACCACTGAGAAAGTCATTGCAAAAATCCATAACCTCTCTCACCACATAACCCTCGATAATACTCCCTTCATGCCGATAACGGTTTCAAACATCACTTTTAAAAACGCTCATGTATCGTTCAAAGGGATACATCCAATGCAAGAAAACTGGTCCCAACATTTTCACTTCCCTAGTCAAGTGGACAACAAGATGTACCATGATATCAAAGAACAACGGAGGAAAATACATCTCAAGCTGACATAGGGTAACAACCACTTCTCTTTGCAATTTATCAAGAGTATCAGGGTCAATAACTTTGCTGCACAGACTGTTGAAAAAGAAACAAAGTCTGGTGATTGCAAACCTTACATGCTTCGGAAATATAGATCTAATTGCCACATGCAATATTTGTTGCATTAGAGTGTGACAATCATGAGATTTAAGACCTATCAACTTCATATCTTTCATTGATACCAATCTACGGATGTTGGATGAGTAACACTGTGGCACCTTAACATTTACCAAACATTCACAAAAAGCTTTCTTCTCCTTTCTAGACAATGTGTAACAAGCGGGAGGTAAGTATGTTCTTCGATTTCCCATTTCACGAAATTCTATTAATTCTGACCTTATTCCCATTTCACGTAGGTCCAGCCTGGATTTTATCCCATCTTTCGTCTTACCTGGTATATTCAACAAAGTACCAATGACACTATCACAGACATTTTTCTCAACGTGCATGACATCGATACAATGCCTGACTGTCAAAGAACTCCAATAAGGAAGATACCAAAATATTGACTTCTTCTTGAATAAAGATTTGTCACTCCATGTGGCCATAGTACATTGTGATCTCTTACCAAATTCATTGACAAAGTCTTTTACTCTTTCATAAACTACCTCCCCTGGTATAGGTTTAGGTGCACTCCGTTCCTCATTCAATCCATTGAATGCTTTGCGCTTCTTACGATACAGATGAAATTTTGTAAGAAACCTTCGATGACCGAGATATATAGTCTTACCGCCATGTTTTAGTCTTGTTGAATCAGTGTTCTCTTCACATATAGGACACGCTTTAGCTCCTTTGACACTATATCCAGACAAATTCACATATGATGGAAAGTCATTAATAGTGCAAAACAACATAGCATGCAAACGAAATGTCTCTCTTCGTGAAGCATCATAGGTCATCACACCTTCACCCTAAAGTTTCTTTAAGTCATCAATCAGAGGTTCAAGATAAACATCGATGTCATTTCCAGGTTGTTTAGGGCCCGATATCAACAACGACAGCATTACGTACTTATTTTTCATACACAGCCAGGGAGGAAGATTGTATATAACAAGCATGACTGGCCAAGTGCTATGTTGGCTGCTCAATGTCCCGTACAGATTCATCCCATCTGTACAAAGCCCAAGTCTTAGATTCATGACTTCTTCACCAAATTCAGGGTACAATAGATCAATCTTCTTCCACGGTGGGGAATTAGACGCATGTCGTAGGATCCCATCATTATTTTTCTTAACATCTACATGCCACCTCAAATTCTTCGCATCTATCGGATTGGCAAACAAGCATTGAAACCGTGATATTATAGGTAGATACCACATCACCTTGGCAGGAGAACCAGTTTTGGACTCCCCCGAAGTCGTCAATTTATACCGTGATGCACCACATTTTGGACAATCTTTCAAATCCACATAGTCCTTTTGAAATAATACACAATCATTTGGGCATGCGTGTATCTTCTTGGCATCCATTCCCATTGAGCACAACAATTTCTTTACCTGGTATGTTGAGATTGGTAGCTCGTTTCCTTCAGGAAGCATTTCTTTCAACAAAGTCAACAATGAAGTGAAGCTTTTATCGCTCCATCTATTGTTAGCTTTCAACTTATACAATCTCAACACAGCGCTAAGCTTCGTAAACTTAGTACAACCTGTGTATAACGATATCTCAGCATCATGCACAATGTTTCTAAAAATTGGAGGTGGATCGGTGTGCTCTACCCCACAACTATCCAGCATCGCATCAACGATGTCTACTGGAACTGGTTCATTCACATCTACGTCATCGTAGGAAATTTCTTCTTCCACACAAGCACTGTTGTCGACATCCACTGGTTTTGGGTTTGAAATCTCTCCATGACAGTGCCATTCTGTATAGACTTGTATAATCTCGTTGCACATGACATGACTTTTGATTTCGTCACCAGTGCTGACTTTCAAGTTGTTACCGCAATGCCTACATGGACAGTAGAACCTATCTCTAGGTTTTTTCCTATGTTCCTCGGCAAATCTAATAAACTGGTCAAGACCAGAAATAAACTCTGGGGTGCAGCGATTGCGAATGGACATCCATGATCTATCCATTCTATGATCAAAGAGAAATCAAATATACATTACAACAAGATTAGGGTCTAGGGTTAACAGATTAGAGTTTTTGCATGGTTAAAACTTTAGGCCAACAAATACATGTGTTGTCATTCTTATATATAATAAATGTGTACCACCTATCCCATTCTTGAACACCTAATCTCACTAGTAAGTGTATAATGTGTATTGGGTTTTCAAGAAAATTTCGGCAGCATTTCCCCGCTGTTCTCTAAGTACATATGTACTTAGAGAACAAACGGGGAAATGTTGTCAAAATTTTCTTGAAAACCAAATACACATTATACACTTACATCCTAAGTGAGATTAGGTATTCAAGAACAGTCCCAAACTGGGGACTATCCAAGATTTACTCCTAATGAGTATATCTTGGACGGGTTTCTAGGCCAACAAATACATGTGATGTCATTCTTATATATAATAAATGTGTACCACCTATCCCATTCTTGAACACCTAATCTCACTAGAAAGTGTATAATGTGTATTGGGTTTTTGAGAAAATTTCGGCAGCATTTCCCTGCTGTTCTCTAAGTACATATGTACTTAGAGAACAAACGGGGAAATACTACTAAAATTTTCTCGAAAACCCAATACACATTATACACTTACATCCTAAGTGAGATTAGGTGTTCAAGAACAGTCCCAAACTGGGGACTATCCAAGATTTACTCCTAATGAGTAAATCTTGGATGGGTTTCTAGGCTAATGAGTACATATCCACTACATGTATTTTCTCACTTACATTGCATCACTCACAATTAGAGCATTATTAAATAATAAATCAAGAATTCAATAGTTTCAAACATGCAATAATTCACAATTAGAGCGATAAGATTCACTTTGTACAAACATACATGGTATAATTCAGGCACAATAGCAGGTGTGGTCATTGACCCGATTCAACAATATAAGAATAATTTTAGAAGAGTAATGTAGCACAACATTATAGGCTATCCGATTATAATTGAGCAATATAGCACAAAATCAACCAACATGGCTGTGCTAGCACGGCCGTGCTACCAACACGGTCGTGCTTCCCAGCACGACCGTGCCAACCTGTGATTTCACACACCTCGGCAGAGGAAGAAGAGGAGGAAGAAGAGCAGAGCAGGTACCTTCGGCGGCGTTGGCGGGGAGAGTAGCAGCAGCGAGCAGCAGGAGTAGGAGAGCAGGCCGCTGGAGCAAGATAGAAGGTCATCGGAGAAGGAGAGAAGGCCGCCGGAGCTGGGGCAGAGGGCAAGCGGCGGCGGAGGTGGGCAGAGGACCACCCAAGTGAGCGGAGCAACGCGCGGCCGGAGTAAACGGCGGTGGAGGTGGGGACAGAGGAGAAATCACCGGAAATCACCAAACCCTGGAGTAGCAGCTGCACGAGACAATGAATGAAACAGAGAAAGGGGAAGAGTCGGGCTCGCGAGTGTTGTTAAGTTATCAATCGGCGTCGGTTATTAAAAACAACTGACACGTAAACCTAAAGGCGTCGGTTCTACAAACCAACCGACACCTATTCTTAATGATAGTCGTCAGTTTTTACTAGAAACCAACCGACGTCTATCCACATACACCGATTAAAAAAATTGTTCTCGATTAATGACCATAGTCGTCGGTTTCTTTCTAAAACCGACGCTCATAGGGGTGTGAAAATTTTCTCGGGAAAACGCGTGAAAACCCATAAGCGTCGGTTCTTGTAGTACAACTGACGACCAAAATGTTCCCAATTTTTGTATCGTGAATAACCTTTTGTCGTCGGTTTTTTAGTAAATAATCGACACCAGATGTCAAATTTTGGAGGTAATTTTTTTCACGCGAAATTTGGGATTGGGCGATTAATTTTAGGCGTCGGCTGTTTATTCTAGAACCGACGCTAAATAGAAAGTGATACCCGTGTCTGGCCACTCCTCTCCTATATATGTCGGTTTGTGTTTTAAACCGACGTTGTAGGTTTTAGGCGTCGGTTCTTCGTTAATAACCGACGACTGGAAAGTGACTACATAAGCCATTTCTGTAGTAGTGCAAAGCTCCAAGGTAGTTCCTTTCTTTAAGAACAAGGTCGGTCTAGGGTAAAAGAGAGAAGAAAAGGGGGTTTTCAACCACAAGCATGATTTTCCATCAAGAACACTAAGGTTACACCCATGATGAAGAAAGGAGAAAGAAAATAGCAAGAAAACTAGATTAGGGAAGAAGATCTTGCATGTATAAGGCAAGAAACTAGGTTTGAAAGCCCAAACAACCCCAAAGGTGCTTGATCCAATCCCTAGAGCAGCATGCAACCAAGATCCATCCAAGCTTCATCCTCAAGAGCTCTCTCTTCACAAAACAATGGGCTCATATCTATCTAGCATCAAGAATAAGAGGGAGAGAGAAAATGGTTCATTTAGAAGAGAGGAGAGGGATATATATATATATATAGGATGAGAGAGAAATGTGGTCAAGGGTTGAAAACTACCTTGCCATGTGTCAAAACCCAAAATCTTTCTTTTCCATGCACTATCTGAACTCCCATTGGTTTGTTTCTAAGGATATCCATCGCTTTGTTCCTTGGTGAATCCATGAAGATGTATCATTAGAGAAACCATTGGTTTGTGTGGTATGCTTCACCATTTTGCAAAACCCTAATCCTCCATCAAATTGTGCATTCAACAAGGGTAACCATCGATTCTAGGGCCATAAACCATCAACTTGTAAAATACAAGGAGAAATTATCGGATCATTCTACCACATGGTGAAACCATTAGATTCTCATCATACATAGGAAAACCATCAATTTATCACTTAGGTGGGAAACCATTGGCTCTCAACTTTCAAGGGAAAGAGTAAACATCTGATGGTGAATACAAACATCTTAAGGTGAAACAATACCAAACATTATGAAGAATATTATAAAGCACAATGTGCATGTCTTACAATTATAGATAGGTCACTAGGAAAGGGAAAATTTCACAAAGGTCCACAGAAGCACATAATTTGCAAAACTTAAGCAAAGAAAGTCCAAATTGGACCAAAGTTGGAACATAATATGTCAAATGATATCAAAACATAATATAAGGTTTGATTAAGGAATGAAGCACCCAATTAAATCAATAAAGCATGTTTAACCATAAAATCAGGTCGAGGATCTTACAAGACTTTAGCTAGATGAGATGCATTAACATCATAATAATAAAAGTATAATATTGGCCATAGGTAACCCATACATTAGGTCTACATTATCCAAGCACAAAGATACCAAAGCATAACTAACATCTATTAGGATGAGATGTATACCAAAAAAACAAAGTGTGGACACCATAAGGATGGAAATTGTTAATCTGGTCAAACCCTAGGCATGTTAAAAATTCAATGATTCCCATTAAGACGATTTCACGTTAAAAAACCATCAAGTGCCAAACAAGATCATCAAAAGAGAAAATAGAATTGACTAGGGATAAACATTGAGGCTAACATGTCAATTTTTAGATTTCTATGTGTAGGAGGGACATGTTGTCGACATAATGATATGCCAATACTCAAGTTTCTGGTCAACTAGTGTAATATGTTGCACCAACCCCTATACACTAGTCAATCACAAGCAACAAAAGATAAAACTTAAACATAAGGGAGAGGGGACTCCATGGACTGGTCTTAAGTTCTCTATCCCAAATTAATATGAAACTTTAAGATTTTCTTTTGTTGATCAAAGAAACAAATGAAAAAAAATTGATAAAGTGATGTTTCTTAAATTGAGTCATGATTTCATTGCTAAAAGGAGTTCTTTCATGTATCATTTTTTTACAATTGAATATTGTAAAAACCTTATAAATAAGGGGTTATATCTTCACATATTCATATATAAAGTTTAACCATGTTTTACTCATAAATTGGTTTATTTGTGTCAATTGAAATTTAAATCCATAAGGATTCAAGAATGAATTACAAATTAGATCATATACATGTAATCCATCACAAATACACAAAATGAGAAAGAAAAGAAAGATAATGAACTTTACCACAAGGGGATTTGTTAAAAAATTACTTTTATCACCTACTTATGAAATCAACATCAAGAGAGCAACGTTTGAACCACTCAAATTTGGCCCAGTAACACTAAACAAAAAATTGGTGGATGAGAGTCCATCTCTTGTGTTTCTGTGATGTAACCTAGGGGCCACCTCATGGTAAACAAGACCCCTGATTGTCAAAAAAATACAATCACATTCAAACATATAAATGTGTGATGTTTCATAATGTATGACAAATATGAAATATATCATTGAGCATTACAATCATAGTTTTTGGAAGGGGAAATCATTAAAAATTGTTTTATCACCTAGTTCTAAAATTGATGTTAAGAGAAATTGTTGGATCACCCAATTTTGACACAATAACACCCTATATACAAGCCTAACTAGAGCTTAATCTCTGTCCCATTTTGACCATACACGACCTAGAGTAACTATTTAGAAAAAACAAGGTACCCAATAAGAGGTCAATTATCCCATTACAAGACCAAAAACATGAAATTGATTGTGTGATTGATAAAATATTTATGTGGTGAACCATTTTTGTCATGATTATACTTTATATTGATATTATCATATGGAATTTTATGTCTCACAAAAGTGTTCGACTACTCCTGATAGATAGGGCAATAATCCACTTCTCACTCTGGGGTCCTAGGATGCGACCACTTCTTTCCCACTGTTGTGATTTTATTATTCGGAAAATTTGGTCTTTATTGGGGATTGTGGCATTCCATATTTATCAACACATCAATCGTTCTTCCTATAAGGTCCACCACAAAATCCCCTACCTTATCCTAGCCATAGAAACATTAATATACTATAAATCAAGATCACATAACTCCTAAACAACCTTGAAGATAGTATTTATGGTCCACGCAAACTCAGAGTGAGCCATTACACCATTATCTTCAATGGATTGGGCCTTCAATATATGTGTTACATTATATCATTCCACAATCATCTATGATAAAAAAAAAACTTTGGTCTATGCATCTTTTTAGTAACCGCAATGTTGAAGAATCAATGAGGGGGAATCCCGTGTAATTTATCACCTTCCCTTCCTCGTGTTCTTCTATATTGTTCATTCTTAGAATTTCTCAGGATGAATACAAAAAAGATATAATATGAAATGTATCACCTCATGTATCTACATTTTTTTCAAGTTTGTGTATGTTGCTTCCTTCCAAAAATTTATGTTCTCAATCTTAGTTGACAAGTAACTCCATGGTACGATTACCTTCTTTGGATAGGTGGAGGGTGCTTCGAACTATCATATTGCCATACCTACAATATGTGAAGTGATACTTCCTTTTCAAATGGTCATGAAGTAATATTTATTATATTATTACTTTTTTGTGTCATTCACAATGTTTTTTTATGGATGACAATATTTTATTTATTTTATTCCATGGATTGTCATCCTCATTGATTGTAAAATGTGACATATCCTTTGGATTGTGACCTACACTGAAGTAAGTAACTTCACTCATGTATAAAACTCATGACATGGTCTTAATAGGGTTTAAGATCTCACAATGTTGAATTTAAAAAACAAAGTATGTGGTCATTTTCATGATAACATAACTTATTTTATGTTCCAGATTCAATATATTATCCTGGTATAGATGGTCATCTTGATCAAGAGGCAAGGAAATATAACCTACAAATGGATCCACTTGAAACAAACTATTAATTATGGATTTTAAATGTATATAAGCTTGTGTGTGAGTAGAGGAGAAACGGCTTCATATTTTTCTTATATAAATGAATTGTATATATGAAAATTTAGTCCATCTAGACTACTAAAATGGGTATATAAGCAATCAAGTTCTAGTTTAAAAACATTTGAAGAACTATGCTTTCACTCTTTGGAATCACTCTTATACTTTTAGTTCATTAGAAAAACATATTAAAAGTAAATGCTTAACTAACTCTCTTGTATATGTCTAGGGACTAGGAAAGACATATTTCCCTATGAATAGACACCAACTTAATGATTCTCACTATTCATCTTAGCTATATTTTTGTGAGAACTGATCCCCAGGTTGTGAATAGTCATGTCCTAAAATCGGTATTGCTTGGTATATCAAGTTTACAAGGCCAAATCCAATCAGAAGAATTTCAATCTAAATAATTAAGCCAAAGATATACATTTTTTTATATTTGTTTACTAATATAAGAGAAGTGACATTACAACAAGAATTAATCAATATGTTGTATACTAGAGCTTAAAATGAGCTCATAGTCTATAAGTAAGTATTACACAAAAAGATAGTTTTGGATTATTCATATTTACAACATTTACATCAAATTTCTATAATATTTGTGTTGTGAGTGTAAACGTATAAAGTACACTCCTAGAGACCCCGAGAATACATGAATGAATCTACCAAAGAATCAACAAAACTCCAACTTACGTCTAGGTGGATATCACAATTTACTATCGTTGTTGAATTTGTTGATTTGATGAGTCATTATTAGACTAACCCTAAGGAGGTTGTTTGGACACTTAAAACATAAAAACATCGAGTGTAAGACAAAAAAATCCCAGTAAGTGATGACATCCTAATAAGATCTAGAATTTCACATTTTCGACATGCTTTATCTATGCACATAAGTGGTTCTTTGGGGTATTGTGGTGTTGGGAGACCTAAACAACAAGGCCCAACGAGCTTGTTGTGGATATGCATAAGCATGAGATTGAGCACTCCAATTTGAATATGTACAACATATAGCATTGGTGGAGCAAGCACGCAACCACATATATAATATTTACAGAGGTACGTAAAATTCCCAATGTTAGAGCCTACATCCACTAGAGGAGATGATATTGTTTAGTAATAAATTTTTGACCTCTAGTGATTGGAGACTAGAGACACATGTCATAACATCAGTTTACTCAAAAACCAACATAGAATATCTATAAGTCGGCTACTAAAACCAAAGCTTCACAATAGTACGGTAGTGGATATTAGTGGAAAAATTTTGGGCACCGCTCTAGTTACCACGTCAATTTCCTAAATAGAAACTACCATTTTCAATAGCCCATGAAATTAAATCTTCCATCAAAATTTGACATCATAACCTTTCCAGCTTATGCTACTGAGTGAAATAAAAGTCCCCCCCCCCGTAAAGCCTATTTTGACAATTTTTTAACCAAAACCTACGTAAGATCTTAATAATAATTTTGTTTTATAATAAATTTTATTGTTGGTTAATGGGACCTAAATTGATGTTATAATGTTCCTACAAAATTAGCCTTTTATGTAGGTTTTGTTACCAAAATTGACGTTACATCTTAAACGTCATATTGAGTTCTCATCATTTTCAATGGCAATTTCTTGGGATCAAACTAATGCTATAATGTTCTTGTGATGCTCTCTTAGAAATAAATGTTCCATCAAATCAACCTTTTACTTCGGTTTCCTAAGGTAAACCAATGTGGAATATCTGATTTTTACACAAGTGTTATGTTGGTTTTGTATCCAAAACCAATGTAACTCTATTTATACACCCACAAAATTCTTTATTTCCCCATTTCTCTCTATCACTACAGTGAAAATCTCAACTATGCGCAATAGTTCTCTTCTTCCCCAACCCCAATGCCACTACCACCCTTCTTCCCTGATGTTGTCACTATTGCTACAATAACTCTTCATCTGCAATGATGTTGTTCATGTTGTGACCTACTACAGGAGCTTCTTCCCTTACTCCTCAAAATTATTTCCCCTACTTGTTGGCTGCCACCCCTATTGTAAGCCATCTCCATTGCCATCATTCCAGTTGGGAGAAGGAGCCACCACCACCACAACTGTCACCACATTGCATGATGTCCCTATTGTTCTTGGTGTGCCTCCTATTGTTGCATCTTGAGAAGGATCTCTCTCCTTCTCGACTGTTCTACTGCCCTTATTACTACTATTGTGCCTCCCCTCTCCTTGGTGAATTCATTTCCTCTGTCACCTACTCTAACCATCAAAAGATGCTAAATGGTTGCAATTTTTTATGCTTGTTATTGATGATAATCAATGCTTTATCATAAATTAATTAATGATTGATGATAAACTGATAATTTAATGTTTTGGTTCTTATTATTTGGAATTATATGCATGAATTGAGTTTCTTAATTGAAATTTGATAATCTAATTGTCATTATTTCAGGAAAATGAGCAAAAAGAGCATGTTTCCCCTACTTCGACAATCACCCAAGAAAATTTCATACCAGGCTCCCCCCACCCCGGGCCCGACGAAAAGGTTCGACGAAGTGACCCCCTGGGCAGGATTCCAAAATCTTTCTACAACTAGTCTCATCAGCCCATTCTTCTTCTTATTGACTACAGTCAAGGTACTTCCTATATTGAATAATGAAATGTAGCTAAGATTTTAATTTGTAAATGTGGAGAAATTGTACTTGTTTTCTTTTAATTGAACAGTGTATGTGCTAACTATCTAATTAGAAAATGATTTATATATATTTATTAGGTGAAATCTAGTTAGGGTTTGTATGAGAAATTAGATTTTGATGTATTTTTTATTATTATAAATTTACCTAAATCATAGGTATTTAACCTAAATTGTATATGTATTTGAGAAAATACATGTATGTATCATGTTGACTTAGAAACCCACCCAATAACCATTCCTTAGGAGTAGATCTTAGATAGTCTCTAATTTGTGGGACTGTTATTGAACACTTAATCCTACTTATGATGTGAGTGTATTATGCTTGTTTCATTTTCAAGAATATTTTAAGATATGACAACATTTGTTTTCTGGGTATAGATGTAAGTGGGTATATGCCCATCTATATTGGTATACTTAGAAAACTACAAGAAAATGCTACTAAAATATTGTTGAAAACCAAACATACATTATACAGTTACCAGTGAGATTAATTGTAACATACCCAAGTCTAGATACATAGACCAACTCTCTCTATTTCCTAAGATTTTTCAAATAAACTATAGATATTTTCCCTTTGATTTATATTATAATAGGCTTATTGGAGTCAAATAACAACATGAATTAACAAAATAAAAAGTTCTATTTCATGAAATTTTAATATAACTAGTTAATCTATTTCTCTTTTTTTGACAAAGGTCATAGCATATATTAAAAGCAAAGCAAGCAAACACCTACTTTGGCGAGTCATACAGGTTGAAAAACGTAAGTAATGTTCTGCTGGGAGATGAAAGAGATGTTAGAAGTTTAAGGGGGGGCACCCCTTAACAAGCCTCTTATAACACTAATCCAGAAATTTTTTCAGATAAAAATGCAGCTACTGGACAGAATAATATCACTGATGTTGTTGCAGCAAACTAACACCTGTTTCAACGTCCACCATAACCTTCAGGTCACAGAGAAAACGGGCTTCAGATTCACCTTCTTCAGAGTCCTCCGTTCCATCTAGAACTTGTTTACCTACACATGGTGAGCAAGTGAAGGTCTGCATCTATTTGTGAGATGATATTTTGCCTCAGTTTTGGAGTGTTGTTGAAGAATCTATTATTTCTCTCAAGCCAAAGGTTCCAGCTAATGATGATGAAAATATCATTTCCCATGAAGAAGTTATAGTGTCTGTTTGGTGTAATCTGTAGGGGAAAGGTTGATGATTGGAGATCTAACTGGTAATTTCGTGTGAAGTGTGAGAAGATGTTTAGTGAGAAGTTCCACTTAAAGAAAATGTGTTCTACCGAGTCTATGTCCAATTTGCATAGAGGGCATCTGGAAGGACCAATGAAGCCCCTCTTGGAAAGGTTTTATCCAGTAAGCAGCTTGTTGTGAAGGAGCAGCCAAAGAAAGGTTTTATGTTTTTGTTGCCATTTTTGTTTCCATATTTTGTAGTAGGGGGGGATATACCTCTGTAAGATAGGTGAGTGTAAGCTTTTTTAACAGAGTAAGAGTTTCCCCGTCGCCAAGTGATGTTGTTTGAGGAATTATTTTCAAGTGTCTGCTTTAAAGCACTGAGGACGTATGGTTTGAGATGTATGAGAATGCATCTTTTGAGAGTGTTTGTCATGTTGCTGGTTAGAAGTCTAACGGCCTTGACAATGTTGATCTTGAGGAGATTGTTTGGAATGGTTCAATTTGTGTGCAGGTTTAGAACAGAATTTTTTCCAAACCAAGGATCGTTCCAGAAGGAGATTTTTAGGTGAGAGTGTGGAGGAGTGTTGATGAGTTGGGTTATTTTTTGGATATTTTTGTTTATGTATTTCCAGAGGGGTGAGGCTGATTTTTTTTGGTATTTTGTGCCAGGGAGGGGATTTTTGATAGTATTTGCAGTTGATGAGGCCCGTCCAGATTTTTGTCTTATTTTTAACCAGACTGTTGATAATTTTTGTTATGAGGCAGAAAGCATGGGTTTCAATGTTTAGTATACCCCAGCCACCTTGGTTAAAAGGGGCAGCAATAGTATCCCAATTAACAAGATGGTAGTGCTTTCTGGATTTTATGGAGGGATGATAGTTGTTCCAGAGGAATTTCCTTCGCAATTCGTCAATCAGGAGTAATTTAGTTTTGGATGGAACGGGTATACAACTCAGGTAGTGTGTGGTGATGGGAGTGATGACATTGTTTAGAAGAGTAAGTCTTCCCGAGAGATTTAGAAAGATGTTTGTCCAAACTGAGAGTTTTTTATTTATTTTTTCTATGATGGGGGGCCAGGTAGCATTTGTGATGTTGTGGGGGGTAATGGGTAGACCTAGGTATTGAATGGGGAAGTCATCAATCTTACATCTAATAAGATCTATGTATCTTTCCAAGATAGATTGCTCAAGGTGTACCCCAAAAATGGATGATTTTTGGATATTTATTTTGAGTCCTAAAATGTAGGAGAAAATGCCTAGGATTCTGAAGATGTTGAGTAAAGAGGCATCCTCTGGGGAGGAGAGGATTATGGTGTCATCAGCAAATTGTATAATGTTCTCTTTGCATTCCTCTGGAGAGTTAATGAGACCACTAATTTTTCCTAGTGGTATCATGCGGGAGAGGATGGTTGTGATTATAATGAACAGGTAAGGGGAGAGGGGGTCGCCTTGTCTTAGGCCATTTGAATTTTGAAAATAACCAAATGGAACTCCATTTATGATTGTTGAAAATGGTTTGTGGTTATGCATGCATGGATCCATCTGACCCATTTGAGTGGAAATCCAAAGCCAGTAAGTTTTTTGTTAAACAGTTCCAGTTTACAAAGTCAAAGGCTTTTTCAAAGTCCAATTTGATGGCTAGCAAAGGTGTTCTATTTTTGTGGCAGAGATGTATTGTTTCGTTTACCATCAGGTAAGCATCTTGAATGCTTCTACCTTTGAGAAAAGCATTTTGATTGAGGGGAATGATTTTGTTCATGTGTGGTTTTATTCTATTTGCTAGAGTTTTGGCTAAGATTTTGTATGTTTTGTTGATAAGGATGATGGGTCTGTACTGGGAGATAAGGTCAAGTTGATTGGTTTTTTTTATTAGGGTGATGAAAGTTTGGTTTAGGTGCTTGATGATGTTGTGGGGGTTTTCACTTTCATAGAAAGTCTTAAGTAAAGCCAGGAAGTCGTTTTTTAGTGATTCCAGTTTGCAAGATAGAATTCTACATTTAGACCGTCAGGTCCAGGTGATTTATTTAATCCTAGTGTTTTTATGGCCAAGTCTAATTCCTCTAGGGAGGAAGGCTTTATAAGGTCTAGAGGATTATCAATGTTTGTAGGGCAGATCATAGACCAATTCAAGTCATTTAGGCAGGAGGGATTGTGGTTGTTGTTGAAGATTTTTTTGAAATGGTCAGTAATATGGTTTGTGATAGATTATTTGTGGGTTGTGATCCTTTCATTTATCAGAAGGTATGTGATGGAGTTTTTTTGGTAATTTTTGTTATAGATTTTATGAAAGAACTTTGTTTTTTTGTCCCCTTCTTTTGCCCATGTGATTTTTTCCCTATGTTTCCACCTAGTGTCAATACACTTTTTTGTGAAGCCAAGGTCAACTTTAATTGAAAGGACAAGAGTTGGGTCAACTGTAGGGTCCTTGTCCACAAAGTGGAATTATTCTTCTAGGTTTTTAGGGCTTCGGAGAGCTTGTTTGGGTTTGTGTGTTTCCAGTTTTTTATATGTATTTTGATGTTTTTGTGTTTTGGAGAAAGTGGAGGCCTAGGTTTGTGGTCTGGGAGTCGGCCAATTTCCAATGCTCTACACAGCCGGTGGTAAAGTTGTTTATGGAGAGCCAAAAATTGTCAAATTTGAAAGGACGCTTGCCCCATGATGTGGTTGTTGTATCGAGAATAAGAGGGAAATGATCTGAGATGGCTCTGTGAGAGATGTGAACTGTGGAAAGTGGGTGTTTGTCTTCCCACAGGGTGGAGCAGATGAAATGGTCAAGCCTGGAGAAAGTTTGATTTCTTGACCATGTAAAGATGCATTTGATGGTTTTAATTCAATTAATGCATGTTTTGTGAGGAGATGGCTAAAGAGTTTGTATGTTGCTGACATGGGTTGTGCTGAATTTTTGGGGTTGGATCTATCAGAGTTTTGGGTTATCAAATTGAAGTCCCCGCTGATAATCTAGGGAGTCATATAGAAATAAGTCATTAGCAATTTTAGTTCAGTTAAGAAGGCTATTTTATTTTGTCTAGGTTCTCCATAAACCCCAGTGAAGTTCCAACAAAAACCATCAGATGTGTTTTTAAAAGCGATGGTTATTGAGTAGTCTAGTGTGGTGGAGTTAAGGGCGGAGAAGGTAAGATTGATGTATCCAACTAAGAGACCTCCTTTGAAGCCATTGGGGAAGATTTGGACCCAGTCAGTGATTCTATTACCTCCTATAGTTTTGTGAGCAAAGGGGGAGAGACTAGCTTTAGTCTCTTGAATTGTGATCGGGTCAATTTTATATTTGTAAATGTGTGAGCAGATTTCCTTACGTCTATCCAGGTTTGCAGCCCCACATACGTTCCAAGAAGAAAATCGCATATTTGGTGGATATATTTAGTATAGAGAAGGAGGGTTTTAATAAAATAGTCTAGTCAATTGAGAAGGTCAAAAAAAATTTGTTTGTTTCCAAATCTCTTTTTTCGGTCCAACCCATGAAGAGTTCAGTGTCATCTAGAGCTTTATGTGCCTTGTCCTCATCTTCAAGTTGTATGCCTATGTTTTTAGCAAATTTCATGAAGTTAGAGATGTTTGACCAACAAGCAAGGTCCTCTATATTATCTATGTCACAATTTATAGACTTTGTAAAAAGTGGGGAAGAGGTATCAAGAATAAAATATTTTGTGCAGGATTAACTGGGTGAAGTGTTTGTGGATGAACATGAATCCAGTTTGTTGACGATGAGTTTTTTGTTTGCCTTTTTAGGTCCTTGCATCAAAAGCTTCTGGGTATTGCTGCCTCCTTGCCTTTGCTCTGAGATCTTCGGCTGAGGACTCTGTGAAGAGTTGACATCCTTTAGCATGGTAGGTTTTTGTTTTCTCAAAGTGTTTTGGCTTGAGTCTTGAGCTTGGAAGCTTTCCTTGGTAGAAGTTGGGGAAGGAAAAATGGTGCCAGATGGTGGAGAGGTGTTTCCATGAATGGGGGGAGAGGGGGTTCTGGTTCTTTTTCTGCTTGAAAGAAGGTTTGTGTTATCAGAGGAGGTGGTGTTTGAGTTTTTTCTTTCCCAAACGAGGTGCCTATCACCTGAAAGGTGGGTAAGATATGGTGTCTTTCTATCTTTATTTGGGCAGAGCCATGAGGTGGATGGTTTGAAAGATCAGAGAAGGTTGTTCTATTTTCTGAAGGATGTTCGGCAGATAGTTTGATGTTATAGATATATTCTCCAATCCTAATATTGATGGAAGGTGGTAAGGAAATTGCAGCTTTGACTGCAAAAAGGCAAAATACTTTGATGTATTGGGTAGGACGCAGGGTTTCCAGGCTGATGTATTGAAGAGTAGCCTCGATGGAGTGGGCTATGCCTTTGAAAATCTTAGCTTCCCAAAGGTGAGGTGGGAGGTTGGTGATGGCTACCCAGTCTGAGCCGCCAACAGGAGCTGGGAAAGCTCCAAGGTCAGCCATCCATTTTCACAATCTGGCTGTAATAAAGCTAGATCCACATGGTATAGTGAGAATCTGGTTGAAGAGATGGTTAATTTTTGTACCTTTAGGAACAGTGTACATCAGCTGGGTTGGAGAAAAGATTTTAGGTTTTAGGATTGTCTGTCCTGGGATGAGGAGGGCTAGAGTGCGGGTGATATCCAGGACATTTATCAGGTTGTTGTCTATGTTGTTTTCAATGGAAATAAGGATGCTCCTCAGGGTGAGGACTTTGAGAAGCCTCATGGAATTTGCAGGTAGGTCAAGGGCTATCACATATTCAAGGTGTTCTGGAGTTTTCATGGCTGATGGTGTAGAGTTGGTGTTGGTGTTGAGTATGGAGGTACCGGAAGTTGTACTGGATGAGCGGGGTTTTGGTGGTGAAGCTAAGTGGTTTGGTGGCTTGTGGTAGGGTTTTGAAAATGGCACAAATCTGGTGTTTATATGCTGATGTTGGGTTTTGGGTGTGTCTGCATGCTTGGGCGGGAGGTTTGCAATGCATGAAAAGGCGTTGCTTGTGAGTGGAGGAAAGGGAGAGGGATGGTTGGGGCAACTATAGATTGTATCTCTTTTTTTTGGAACTCACTGGTTTTCTTTGTAAGTCGTACCTTTTTTAGAAAACTGTCTAGGGAAAAAATGCTCAGGGTCTGCATGAGTTCTGAGCTTTACTTGGGGGGTCAAGATTTATAGTTCCTTTTGGTGTGACCTACTTGGTGGCATCTAAAGCAGGTAAAGTGGGAAGGGCATATGGAAGCTGAATGGTATTTACTTTTGCAAAGAAAGTAGTGGAGGGCCCGAAAAGGTTTTCTGGGAGGGGCTATTCTCCAGGTTTGGGCGGTGGGATTTTCCTCTAAGTGTTTGTTAATGAGGTGTGTAGATTTTTCCTGACCTAAAATAGGAAAAGTTTGGTTTAGGAAAAACGTGTCTTTTGGGATGATATCATCCACTGTGAAAGATCGGGGGTTTAGGGTTTTGTGGAGCGTAGTGAGTGTGAGTTTTGTAGTCTTTTTTTGCTTTTGGGGAGAAAAAAGATGATACCTTGCTGTGATGGAGCTTGTTTGATGTGGTGTTGACACTATGTCTGCTTCATCTTCCTCCTCTGAGCAAGAGGAAATTGAGATGGGCCAAGCCTTTGTTCCTATCAGGGGTTGATGGACATCCCGAATGAATAGTTGATCAGCCAAGTTTGATGAAGTTGAGCTCTCTTGATCGTGTTTTTTATAGAGATGTGCTAGCTCAGGTGGTGTGTCAGCATTGAAATCCCTAACTCAAGCTAGGAATGTTCGATTTCCGATCTGCTTGATGAAGATAGTCCATTCTGGCTTGAGCTTGAGGTCAGAGATCAACAGGTCCCAACCCTCAGAGATGAGAAGGGTTGATGCTTTGTTTTTCCAGTGGTGATCAGCTTGGGAAGACCAAGTGACCAACACCGGGAAGGAACGGTGGCCAATGTTAATCATGCAGGACCCCAGTGACAGGTCGAACTTGTGATAGATCCATGCTTTGGGTAGGGGAACACATGTGGAGTAAGAAGGGTTTGAGAGTGGATACTCCATGAAGGTGAATTGCGAGTCCATGTCTGGAGGTGTAGATGGAACCCTTGAGCAGTCATCTAACACCGAGGTTTTTCTCTATTTTAGGGCACTCCCGAAGATTTTTATTTTGCCTTTTTTTGATAGTCGAGTCTTGTTTATGCATGTGGCCAGGGTGAGAAGGCCTCCCGTTCCCATGATGTGGTCTTGGCAGAGAGAGAAGGTGAGTAAATTTTGAAATTGATATTCTCTGAGAAGTATTGAATCGAGACCAAAGTGACTGCAGTAAAGGCACAGGGAGGGGAAACGAGAGCCAACAGAAAGGTTGGTAGCTAGAGAGATTTGTGAAAAGGATGTTTTGGAGCGTCAAAATGTCTTGGGCGAAACAGAGAGAGAAAGTGCCCCAGCCGCCATTGTTGGGGAAATTCAGATGTTAAGGTGTCTGGGGAGTGATCCAAACTCCTAGATTAATGGTTGAGGAGTGAAGAGAGTAGAGGAGTAAAGAGGGGGGAGGAAGTACCTTTACGCCACCGCTAAGAGCACCAGACAGGTGGTAAACCGTCGGGTGAAGAGGGAGGGGAGGATTTCCAGTCCTTTTTTAGTTTACCTGATAGGATCGCTCCGACCACTCTAAGGAAAACATGGGTGGAGCTCAACGGATAAAAATTCACCAATGAAGTATTTTTTATTTTATTTGGCATCTAGAACCATTCTATGTTTATTTGATAAAAGTAAGTATAAAATACAAAGTAATGTATCTATTTTGATTAAGAAAGTCATTACATACATAATTAAGTACTTATCTTACAAATAATGAAATAAATTATCAAATGTTATAAGAATTCAAACTAATAGTAACTTTATTGTTAATGTCTTATTTAGTTGACATGCCAAATCTCAGGTTAATAGGACTTCAATTGACTATTCATTTAATTGGTGGAAAATTAGATTTAATACACATTGTTTTAGTCAATTATTACATTATGGTTCCCGTACCCGTTCCTTTGTTTCTCCATGTAATGACTCTCCTTTATTGAGTGTGTGTTTCTTCTCTTTGACAATGGCAATGATGTATAGATTCTTCATGTGATTGGTGCATGTTTCCTTTTATTTCTCTTTGTCTTCTTATTTCTTCTCCTCCTCCCTTGATATCCTCTCCTCTCTCTCACCCTAACATAGATGATGACTCTCCCCTCTCAATGTGTGTTGTAATCATAATCGCAAGAATATTTCCGCCACCATCTATCGTTGCTAGTAGAAGATCTTTTGGTTCCAAAAGGAACACATCTATCTTATATCATGTGCACATCCAAATCCTAGTCGCCTCCTCTTATCCTCCTCCTTGTTCCCAATGAATAAAAAATAAAGGCTATTACCACCATGTGTAAGGGACGATTCCAACCTACCACCAGTTCAAGGATCACCCACCTCCTCAACCCTAGTGCTACGACATCTGGAAGTTAGACAATAAAAACTATCGTTCCCTCTTCTCAAATTTTTCTACATCGCATTCCTTTCCCTTCTTCCTCTTTCTTCCACTAGTATCATAAACAATGATGCACATAACCACCCACACATACTATGTCACCAACAGCATGGACTACCTATCAACCTACAACACAATCCTCGACCAACTTTGCACCCTAAAACCTCTTGATTCCTCAACGTTTTCATCCTTCTTCAACAACCACAATGGATCTATATCATGTTTGAACCATCGGCATGGATAGTGTGACCTACCAAGTGACATCCATTGATTCCCTCCTCTTCTTAATCATCAACTCTATCTCCACCACAATCAAACATGAGATACTAGTTTGTATCTCTCCTATAAAGGTCCCCGCCTAGCAATATTATACTCAGAACATAATTGGAGGTCGACCTCCAAAGATCTCAACAACTATCAATTAGTTCATCTACTGGAGTTGTGCTTGCAGATTCAATACAACATCACCATCTCCTTGAGCTATCTCCTCATCAAGACCATCTATGGCAAGAACCATGGATTCCATGGATGGGATCAAACCTACCGAAGCTATTAGAATCCAATCTAGAGGTGGTCATGGAGGATTAATTTAAGCCACTTAGATAATTAAGATGAATTTCCATATCCCACACTTCAAATCGAAATACTAGTTGTAGGAAAAATGGGACATACTAATCAAGTCATAAAAGATAAAATGAACATCATCATGTAAGTCATTAAAAGTATTTGGTCAATTAACCACATATAATTAGTTATACATATCTATATATATACCTATAGAACAAGTCCACATATTAAACTAATAAACCTAGAATCTTTAATTTTTAAGATAATATTGATATATTATCAAGCATCATGATATAAATGTATTTATTATAATAATAAATAGTTCTTGATCAACTACCTTAATACTCATCACGTTATTATTCATAATATCATGCTAGTATACACATCAGTAAATTTATCTTATGTAATCCTAATGCACACTCTTATTTCACTAAAGTTCAACTATATAATAAAATGTGTATACATATTAGTATGTGTGTAACATATGGTACTAGTAATCATGTAGAATCATATGTTTATAGAATGAGAGGGAGGTTGATAAACTACCACCTAGACATCTACAAATGTAAACCAAATCATGTGTTCACTTAATAATAATGAAAAACCATAATATGTCATTAGGTGATATGGATTAGGATAAGAACAATGTGAAAATACAAGATAGGGAGGTTTACACATGTTTTATTTCGTTCGACTAACACACTGAAATGTGCCCTATGATGAAAACACAACCTTGCGGACCAATTATACCTACTGAGTTAATTATTAGCCATGAAAATCGGGTATGCGATGTTTCTCTATTTTAATTGGGATCTATAAATGACTATGACACACATTTCCCATAATAAGGAAACTATCCTTTCATTTATTCATCTTATTATCCCACTAATATTTCCTAATTCCTAGAATGCAATTCCATGTTTTCATCAAACTTATTCATCATGCTTGTACATTGGGTCTATGACCCCATTTACCTTGCAATGTGCCATTATATGTATTGTGATTGGACTATTTCATATTACCACTTTTTATTATGTGTGCACTTACTTGATCATATCCCTCTCTTGAATGGGAACACCCAACTTTTATACCTATCTAGTCCAGAAATGTCCATATATTTTACATGCACATACTCATATGTGTTTTGATGTCTATCTTTAGTTTTCTTTTGTTGGGTGTTGTCCCCAAAACCACCCAATTGTAGGAGTGTTAGATGACAATGACTGGAGAAGATCACCTTCAGGATGTGGATATGAGGATATCTTGAAATGGTTGGGGGCCCTCTATAGCAGGGCTTGTGTACTAGTAGTTGTATCAATTTTGTTTATAGTACTACCTTTTATCGTGAGGAATAATTGTATATGGAATAAATTGTATATTTGTAATAACTATTTTATGTTGATTTATCTTTGCATGTCTCTTTGTATCATAACATTGAGTGGATCCCCTATTGGGTCCTACTCTTTACAATATGGTATTAGAGCCTAAGAAGTCAGTGAGTTGACTATTTCAAGTTATCCAATGTTGTTCCTTAACTTGGGATTAATTAACCATACATATTGGAAATATACACGACTATTAGTCATGGAATACCAACTAAAGTTTCAATCCTTGGATAATTTGGTCACTTCCACTCCTCAAACTACCCATTTGGTTGAATCAATTCTTAGTAACCTTGATCATCTATACACTCTTTATGGATGTGGAAAATTCATTGCATAGCAAATGAATCTTGTAGTGTTTGATTCCTATCTCATGTCTTCTAGGAAGTTAGCATGAGCAGTATGAAGTTCATGACGGCTTGAGCACTAATAGCTAGTATTAACCCTATTTGTCACCTTAAACCCTTTCCATTGTTGTTTTTCTAGCATGCCTCACATACATCCACTTGAATATTGAGCATGCATGGATAAAAAAATGCAGATGTTGATGTATGTTTTAGTATTATAATGATAAGTGACAACCTGAACTAGCTTGATTATGGTTAGGCAGGTCTTGCCTTCAGCATGGATTTATCCCGACATAAGCTTTACCCAATATACATATCTAAGGGCTAGACGCCATCTGCATTGAGGATTTTTGTGCTTCATTCCTACGGTTGGTCAATGAAAGTCATGTGTTTCGTAGGTTCTTAAGTGTTCACCTCTCTCATCTCCATGATGAAATTAGATTACGTAGTGATGGATATGATGAGTGGAGTGACTATATAGGTTACTTGATCTTGCAAAGACACTATGATTGTAAATTAACTAGCATTGGGTAAATCCTAATCCCTTCCAGTTATGTTGAATGATCTTGCCTATGACTCGAGACAAAAGGGTGTAGGTTATGATTATATTGAAATGAGCAATAATCAATGCCATTATCTCTAATAGGATATGGTGGAAGTTGATTGTGGATAGTAGAAAATGTTTCTCATCTCCTCCTATGTTATAAGTTAGATATGCTTTGTGACATGCACTTTTAATTCTTGAAGAATTAGAATTTATTTTTATAGTTAAGTGAAACTATGGGTATTAAGTGGTGGAAAAGTGGTAGACTTGGTTTCTGAATCAATTTTGGCACCGTTTTTTGTTTCTTCATGAGGTTTTCATCGTCCAACTTATTTATTATTAAACCATGTGCACATAAAGAGAAGATTTCATATTTCAGTGATTATTTTTGGAACCAAATCACCACCATAAGGAAGTTGAGAAGTTAAGAAACATTTTCATGAAGAAACCCTTAATGGTCTTGACATGGATGGAAATGGACCAATTTTGGTCCATCCATTCACTATCCCGGCAGCAATTGTGAAGTTAATAGGCATGTCACCTGATTTGTTTCTATATCACTAAAAGTTTGTCAAGTGGGACATTTGATTTGGCCAGGGTCTTTTTTGTCTAATGATACCTCGATCCAGAAGCCTTCATGGCAAACATGTGTCTAATATATAGTAGATTTGGGTGCTTTAGATAAAACAAATTCTATTTGGACCATGACTATGATAACTTGGATTTTGTCTCTTATTCAATTTATGCACATCTTTACTACTTGATACTTTATTATACTCAACAACCTCCCTCGCCCTCACCTTGATGACTTTATGTCACATTATGCTTCATTTACTAAATTGAGAACTTTTTATACTTTTTGAAAGTGAATATTCGAAGTTGAGTGTCCTCAACATTCTCATATAGGATCCAAAAGTTTTATAAAATAGCTAGAGGAAATTTTTGAACCAATGGTGAAAATTTCATCTCGTTTGGAGTTATGGTTTGGGAGATATGAATTTTACAAGTTGGTCAAAGAAACACAATCTTATGTCACTTAAACAACTCGGAAATCTCAGACACCCCCTCTCAACCAATGATAATGCTTCTTTTTTAATACAAGGATATCTTCTCTCTACCCTTGGATTGACATGTGATCCATGGTGGACCCAAATCCGACAAACCTCATTCAACTTCTACCTTGTGTCAGACAAGGTATAACAGTATTATCAACTCCCCTTTTGCCTAGCCAATCTGGAACTTGGAGCTTTCATAGGATAAATTTACGACCCCATTCTACTCCTTTCTTCTCTTCCTTTGTTTCCCCATCTTTTCCACCATTTTTTGTGCACCACTCCTCCATGGATTTTTCATACTCCAAACTTGGAGCAACTCCAGCAAGCTCTCCTTAGTCTCCAGACATCCTCTATTCATGCCAAGCATGGCGACGAGCTCATGGGTCCAAGGAATGCCTCCTCAAACACCTCGTACCACTCGGTAACCCCCCTTTTACTCTTGTTCACACCACCAACTACAACTGTCGTAGCATCCACCATGGCTGCCTAGCAGGCACGAGTTGAGAGAATGATAGATGGTCATTTGATTTTGAGCCACCCTAGCATAGATGGTTAGGACCATCCACAGGATCAGCCCATGACAGTGCTCCACTGCTCAGTTTGCATGTTGCACATTGGCAGTGGACGGCGTCTCGTAGTATTGAGCAGTTGTGGGGAGACTCACCCGAGCAACGAGCAGAGTTGGACGAGCATGTGCATTATGGTCCGGTTGGTGGGCCACGCACAACCATGAGTCAGAGGCCCAATAACGGGGATGGTTGTCTTGGACCCCTCTTCCCCTAACTGATAGATCAAGATCTAAGGATCGAGATCATCTCTGTTGAGGTATGTGTTCGAAAAATCATATCTTGGTCATGCTAGATCCAAATGTAGACATCCAATATATCATTTTGATTGAAATAACACTAGCTTTTCAATAAAAATACTTCCAGATCTTAAATCTTCTTTATTTTCTACTAGTATCCCCTAAATCATGCTTCTGATGTCTTTTTGAGATGTCTGTCTGATTTGAATGCATGATCTTCATGTTTTATGTCCCAAATCCTAATGTTAGCCTAATATCAATCTGTTAAACACCTTTATGCATCATGTTTTGAACTGTATTCATTATTGCACACTAAAATGGTTTTATGGTGATAAAATGACTTGAAATGGACCTATATGATAAAGATCACTTCTTTAATGTTTAACCCTAATTGAATGTGCTTCTAATCCTCATGCTTGACCTAAATCAGTAAATTTTGGTGCATATTCAACTAAGATTCGAACTTGTCCATTCTATCATCCTAATTTGACTTGATGGTATACTTTGAACCTTGAAACATGCCTTTTAGAGATACTTTGTTGTTGAATCTCCACCATATATCACATATGGGTATTTTATGTATAAAACAGTCATGTGAACTAATAAATCAATAAATTATCATAATTTGTATACCTAATTGCTTTGTGGGTCATTCTTGTGCCCTAATGTGATCAAATTCCCTAAACTTGACTTGAATTATGACCTAATGCACATGTTTTTAACTAGTTCTCTAATCTTGCATGAACCTTGATCTAATTATGATCTATATTACTTTATGACTTAAAATAAGTATCTTGATGGTTTTTATAACACTAAAACTTAATTGGATTATCTTATACTCTAATGATCATGAACTTGCATGATAGTAACTCAAAATGACCAATATGACAATGTTGATGCTTTTTTCATCAATCTTACTCAAATCTTACGATTTCTCAAATTAAGATCTTGAAACCCTAATATTAGATCCCTGAATTTTTTGTCACCCTAAGCTCTAGATGAATCCATTATTTATGATGTAACTTGATAATGAACTCGCATGACTAGTTGAGATGTTGGAAACAATGTTGAAGGAAATGAGTACCTAGACTTAGGTGACATATCCAACCCCCATGATAATGATTCATGAACCTAATCTTATTGATGTTAATCCAATTGTACTTATTTGAAATGCCAAGATATCTATATTGACTCAATTGCCAAGATCTAGTCAAGCTTGCTATATATGTTTTCTTAATCAAGTTGTTAATCTTGTGCTCTAATCAAGGTACGCTTAATCTCTTGACCCTACAATGTTATTGGCTTGTTTTTATGTATTCTCATATGAATGCTTGGCTAGATAATAACTTGTTTGAGATACTTATTCCTTGTTATTAGTACGCTCATTTTGCTAGAAATAGGTTGAATAAACCTTGAACATAATTGAACTTGTCCATTATACAAACCTCGTGTACCTGCCTATATTCTTGAGGTAAGGGCACAAGGTTGGGTGCCTTATTTGAGATGTCAAAATAAGGTGGACCGTGTCGATAAAAGGGTTATCTAATCTTGAGCACCCTTACAGACCCTTCCAATGGGAAGCTGGTCGGTGGCCATATTATGTTATTGAGTATAATGGGAGTACACTTAAAACACACTTTGTATGAAGAATGTCGTTAAGTCTTTCACGCTTTGCTTCTACTTCTTGCTTATATGATATTTCTAGACAAGCAACTTTATTATACTCTTAAATTGTTTACTTACCCTTTCATAGTGTACTTAATGCTCTAGAATTAATATGTTTATTTATTGAAATTTTTAGTTGCCAAATGAAGATCAACTACACTCAAGACTTAAATTCAGAAATGAAACATCAATTGGTTACTTGATTATAGAAATGGGTACATACTTCTCTATCCCATTTTAGTATCTTGCTATATTTTGTTGTTATTGATTTTACATATATACTACCTATGTGAACTACTTGAGCCATTCTAGGGATGGATGCCCTTGTCCACTCACCTTTGGTTGTGTAGCCATTAGGAGTGTGGATTTAGGGTAACAAACAGCTCCATGACAAATGGTATCAGAGATATGAACATAGGCCTCTATATGCCTTTAAGGCATAGCACTTCTTAAGAACCTAGGGAGGACTAAAATCCTTTCCTTCAATTCTAGAGAGTCTTCTAGAATCTCTTCTCTTCATTAGGTACCACCTAGGCCACCCTATTAGATGATGATTAGTTAGATTTCTTCTCTTCTCATGTGATTCTCCCCGCTTGACTATTAATCACATGACATATCAATTATGCATAGCTTATGCATGGGGAAAAGTAAAACTCATTTGAAATCATGAAAGTCTATTAACATGATAATGCCATTATCTAATCTTAAATTGAAAGCCATGTTTGATGAATGCAAGTACTCTTGTAAGTGATGTACTCATATGCAAAACCTAAGATCATGTAGAATCAATGATACTCGACTTGATACAAGATCTTTCAATGTTTGAGGGAAATTATAGATATGGTGAAATAAGGTGGAACTCTTATATTAGACCCCATGGTTGACGAGGTCCCTATTGATTAATCATATGTTTCCCTATTGTTGATTTAACCTCAAACATAGTTAAGCAAACTTTTCACCTATTCGATATGTACAATGATCATGCCATGAAATGATTATGTCTTTAGACCCCTAGACCATGATGTGATGACTTGAATACAAGAGGCATTTCCCTAATTAATTCTATGCCTCTTTCTAAGCTAAATTTTGAACAAACATGATGGACATGGATATCAATATAGCTCTAGTATGCTCAAACTCTTGAGTTCTCAATTTGACTTATTGATTCCAAAATCTACCCTTACCTTATTATGAAAGGAAGGGAACATGGTTATGACCTCAATATTGCAAAATATTTAAATAAGGTTCCAAATTAAGACCTTGACCTTGCAAAATCTTGAGCTATGATTTCTCTATTATGACCTTGATCTTAGATATAATGACCCTATGATGTATGATATGATAAATGATACTCTACCTACTGGATATACTTGATGGCTCATGATTAATATAGAATAATGTGCTAGATTAGGGTGGTAGTTGGTTTATGAATCCCCTAATCTAGGTCACATCCCTATCATGTCTATCTCTAAATTTTCATCTTGTTGTATATTTAGAGTCTATAAAGTTAACCCCTTCTACCCGATTATGATTTTTTGACCTAATTCCCTTATAGGTCAAATATATGATGCTATGGATGCTCGGTCTTGAATTTCAATTTGATGATGGTCTTAAAATATTATGATTTTGACTATCCTAGAAAAGCCTAGGTCTAGATCATTCATTAACCTTGAATATCGTGATAATGGACTCAAAATTGACATCTTGAAATGTTGCTCGTATCTCGAATGTTACTCGAAATGTTGCTTGAAATGTTGATTGATGTTGCTCGATTAATGTATATGGATGAATGGTCACCCCTAAGGTCTAAATAAGAATCTAAAACCTATCTTAGAAATTTTTGGACCTATGATTTTTATGTCTAAACTTGACTCTTGACATTGATTTGTAAAATCTTGACTCAAGATTATTGATCTTGATATTGATTTGGCTCCTACAATCACTCTATTTGGATCTTAATATCACCCTCGATATATGACTGATGACTTTCATATTCCCAAATCTCAAAAAAAAATTAACGATGATTATGTTAACTCGCTCGATTTAGGACTTAAGTTTAAGCTCCATGTGCACTAGGATGGGACCATCCATCGATTTTGAGCATGAAATCATGATGTTGAAATATGAAGTTTGTCTCAAATTGTTCAAATATGAAATCTCAACCATGGATGTATAACCCCGCCTAGATCAATGTAGAATCTAGAACCCTAAATGTTAGGAAATAAAGTCATGCCTTACTCTTGAACTCTATCCGATTGGCTTGAAATGTGATCTCTCCAAACTTTATGATGTATAGGATAATCTCTCCAAATTTGTGACTCATGTTATGATACTCCATATTACATGATCTATGTGACTATGTGTTGAGCATGATGCTCAATTTCTCAATTTTGGAATGAGATGGATATTGTACGTGGCGAGGATCCTGATGAGAATATTGTGATGATCTTGATATTGAAATAGAAAAAATCAATCTCAATTGGTGACTTGATATAATTTTGGGGACAAATTTCCTTTTAATGTGGGGAGGATGTGATTACTTGGATTTTGTCTCTTATTAAATTTATCCACATTTATACTCCTTGATACTTTATTATACTCAACAACCTCCCTCACCCTCACCTTGATGACTTTAAGTCACATTATGCTTGATTTACTAAAATTGAGTACTTTTTATACTCTTTGAGAGTGAATATTCGAAATTGAGTGTCCTTAACATTCTCATATAGGATCCAAAATTTTGATAAAAGAATTAGAGGAAATTTGTGAGCCAACGATGAAAATTTCATCTCATTTGGAGTTACCGTATGGGAGATATGAACTTTACAAGTTGTTGAAAGAAACATAACTTTATGTCATTTAAACAACTCGAAAATCTGAGGCACTCCCCCTCAACCAATGATAATGTTTCTTTTTTAATACACAGATATCTTCTCTCTTCCCTTGGATCGACATGTGGTCCATGGTGGACCCAAATTCGACGGACCTCGGTCATCTTCTACCTTGTGTCAGACAAGGTACAACAGTCTTACCAACTCCCATTTTGCCTAGCCATTCCGGAACTTGGAGCTTCCATAGGATAAATTGATGACCCCATTCTACTCCTTTCTTCTCTTCCTTTGTTTCCCCCATCTTTTCCACCATTTTTCGTGTACCACTCCCCCTCCATGGAACTTTAGACTCCAAGCTTGGAGCAACTACGATGGTCTCTCCCTTGGTCTCCAGCCATCCTCTCCTCATGCCAAGCATGGCAACGAGATCGTGGGTCCAAGGTAAGCCCCCCTGGCCACCTCATGCCACTATGTAACCCCCCTTTTTCTTGCTCTTGTTCACTCCACCAGCCACAGCTACCGCAGTAGCTACCATGGCTGCCTAGAGGGTGTGGGCTAAGAGAATGTTGGATGGCCATTTGATTTTGATCCACCCTAGCATGGATAGCGGGGATCATCCACAGGATCACTCATTGACCGTGCTCTACTACTCACTCTTCTCACTACATGTTGGCAGTGGATAGCATCTCGTAGTGTCGAGCAGCTGCGGGGAGACTCACCCGAGAGATGAGTAGAGTTGGGCGAGTGTGTGCATTATGGTTCAGTTGGTGGGTTGTGCGCAACCATGATTCAGAGGCCCAATAAGGGGGATGGTTGTCCTAGACCCCTCTTCCTCTGGCCGATAGATCAAGATCTAAGTATTGAGATCAACTCCCTTGAGGTATGTGTTCAAAAAATCATATCTTGGTCATTGCTAGCTCCAAATATAGATATCCAATATATCATTTTGATCAGAAAAACACTAGCTTTTCAATAAAAATACTTCTAGAACCTAAATCTTCTTACTTTTCTACTAATATCCCCTAAATAATGATTTTGATATCATTTTAATATGTTAATTCTATTTGAATGCATGATCTTGATGTTTTATATCCCAAATCCTAATGTTAGCATAATATCAATCCCTTGAACACCTTTATGTGTCATGTTTCTAACCTTATTCATTCTTGCACACTAAATGGTATTATGTTGATAAAATGGCATAAAATGGACATATATGATAAACATCACTTCTTTAATGCTTAACTCTAATTGAATGTGCTTCTAATTCTCATGCTTGACCTAAATAAATAAATTTTGATGCATGTTTGACTAAGATTCGAACTTGTCCATGCTATCATCCTAATTTGACTTGATGATGTATTTTGAACCTTGAAACATGTCTTTTAGAGATACTTTGATGTTGAATCTCCACCCTAGCTCACATATGGGTCTTTTCTATCTAAAATGAGCATGTGAACTCTTAAAATCGGTAACTTATCATATTTTGTATACCTAATTGCTTTGTGGATCATTTTTGTGCCCTAATGTGGTCAAATTCCCTAAACCTGACTTGAACTGTGACCTGATGCACATGGTTTTAACTAGATATTTAATCTTGCATGAACCTTGATCTAATGATTGTCGATGCTACTTTATGACTTAGAAAAGTATCTTGATGATTTGTATAACATAAAATCTTACTTGGCATATCTTATACTCTAATGATCACAAACTTGCATGATAGTAACTCAAAATGACCAATATGACAATGTTGATATGATCGTTCAAATTAATATATTGAAATCCTAATCTTGGATCCCTAAATTGGTTGTGATGTGTCACCCTACGCTCTAGATGAATCCATGATGTATGATGTAACTTGATAATGAACTTGCATGGCTAGTAGAGATGTTAGAAACAATGTTGAAGGAAATGAGTACCTAGACTTAGGTGACATATCCAACCCCCATGATGATGATTCATGATCCTAATATTACTAATGTTAATCCAATTGTACTTATTTGAAATTCCAGGATCTCTATATTGACTTAATTGCCAAGATCTAGTCAAGCTTGCTATATATGGTTTTCTTAGTCAAGTTTTTAATCTTGTGCTCTAATCAAGGTACGCTTAATCTCTTGACCCTACTATGTTATTAGTTTGTTTGTATGTATGATACTATGAATGCTTGTCTAGATAATTACTTGTTTGAGATACTTGTTTCATATGATTAGTATGTTCATTTTTTTAGAAATATGTTGAATAAACCTTGAACATAATTGAACTTGGCCATTATACAAACCTCGCATACCTGCCTATGTTCTCAGGGTAAGGGCACAAGGTTGGGTTCCTTACTTGAGATGTCAAGATAAGATGGACCATGTCAATAAAAGAGTTAGCTAATCTTGAGCACCCTTATGGACCCTTCCAATGGGAAGCTAGTCAATGGCCATATTATGTTGTTGAGTATAATGGAAATACACTTAAAATACACTTTTTATAAAGAATTTTGTTAAGTGTTTCATGATTTGCTTCAACTTCTTGCTTATATTATGCTTAAATCCAAGAAACTTTTATTATAATATTAAATTGTTTACTTTCCCTTTCATAGATTCTCTAGCATTAATATGTTTGTTTATTGAATTTTTAGTTACTAAATGAAGATCCACTACACTCAAGACTCAGAGATCAGAAATGAAACATCAAAGGGTTACTTAATTATAGAAATGGTTAGATTCTTCTCTTTCCCCTTTTATTATCTTGCTATAACTTGTTGTTACTGATTTTACATATATAATGCATGTGTGAACTACTTGAGCCATTCTAGTATGGGCGCCCATGTCCACTCACCTTTGGTTGTGTAGCCATTAGGAGTGTGGACTTAGGGTAACAAACGGCTTTGTGACAATGACCTTATCCATTACTATGTTTTCATACACAAGAATATCCCCATTATCTAGCTTTTGTAGCAAATTCTTAAGTTAATCTAGTGCTTACTATTGCACCAGGATTTGTTGTATCGGGTGCTAAAGCATGAGTGTGTTGTACCCATTGAGCAAGGGTTGTAATTGTATAACAGTATCTGAAAATTATCTTGAGGGGGTCCTAAACTGCTCATGGTATCATTATGAATGTACGAGCCAAAACTATAAAAACCTATAAGGATACATGCCCAGTTGAGATCTGATATGATTACATAGTGGTGCTTAAGAATGTGGTATAAAAGATCATTATATCGAATAGTTGGATTGACTTTTTCCTTTCATATATTTCTTGAATCAATATTCTCTCCAATTAAGAGAATAATAGAGACCATGTGGTCCTTGTTTCATTAAGAACTTGAAAGGGTTTTCTCTTGATATTAACTTGATATGATTCTTAATCAAGAGTAGCCTAGCTTTTTGTAGCAAATACCAAAGTGCATCACAAATTGGGTTTGAAATTGATGAATAGTTCTTTTCAGATTTTACAATTTGGACATTCTCTTACCATCATTGGGGATCCACAAACTCCCAGAGTCACCATGACAACATGACCTGATACTTCATCTAATAGAAAAATATATATATTATGAAAATATACACCCATCAGTGTACGATATGAATAGGTCACAGTCTTCAACATGCTCATAGCATGGAAGTTGGGATGGTGTGTTGCACATGAATATAGTACTCCACTTGGCTTTTCTATTGCTTCACTTCCTCTGACGCTTCGTCGCAACCAAGTTGTTGAATGTGGATGTCTTGCCGCCTTTGTTAGACAAAATGGTTGTCTTATCCAATGATGATGGCACCGACATGGCAATCAAGCTTGGTCAATGAGTTGAAGAAGTTCCAGGAAAAGTGTCATCAGTGACATGGTTCATAGAGAAATGAATGAAGATGATATTGTTGCGAGCTTGGTTACTCAAACTGAAATAATGAGGTGATGTTGGTCATTGTAGGTGATGGCCCCATTGGTATGAACATGTCACTAACTCCTCCAGGATGTCCCCAATGGGATTCATATAATGCAGATTGTTGACTCAAGGTCAATTAGGTCAATGTTGACTCACGTCTAAATTGAATAAACCTGTGTTTTGATGATGACTAACCATTCCACATATTGGTGTCTAATGCTTCTACTTGAGTGTTTTCATATTAGGTATAGACAAACTCCAAATGCCCTAACGTGTGCATCTCAAATTGGAGAAAAGACAAGTCAAAGTCAATACAAGTGCATGTTTTTATAATATGATGTAAATCCATTAGAATCATGTTGTAAATCACTTGTAATGATTGTATGACTTGTAATTAAGCTTAGAAAAAATCAGGAGCACTTAGATCAAATGTTTAAACACTCAAAAGCCATTTTCCAAAATTCACATTAGGTTGTTCATCGGTCGAGTTATGTGAGTTGCAAACTTGACCGATCCTGATTGGAATGACTTTTGATCGGTCGAGTTTACACTTCACAGAAGTCGACCGATGGAGTAGCTGACCAATTCGATCTTCATTGGTCGGTCAAGTTTCCCCAGGACAAACTCGACCGATGATATGAATATCGGCTTTGTCTTTTACTCTATCGTTCGAGTTACCCTTATTGAAACTCGACCGATTACACTGTACAGAAAAGTGTAGAAAAGTGCTTCTAGCCGTTGTGGAGTTGCAACAAGTGAAAATATATTCGTTGCAAGCCACAGAATGGCTAGTTTTCATTTTCAAGTGTTCCCAAAGGCTAAGAGGCATCCCCATCTATAAATAGGACCCCTTGGGATTCATTCCAAGGTTAAGCATTCAATGCAAACTCTATGTGAAGTTCCTATTCTATAGTTGAGTGCTTCCTACAGCCTCCTCTCTCTCTAAGCTTAATCACTTGCTACATCCATTAGAGTGAGTAGGAGATTTGTAAGAGAGCTAGTCCTACATGTATATCTTGTGAGGCTCTCACTTCCACCACCTCCCCATCTCTCATTTCAACCATGAAGATGAAGGTTCTCTCTCTTAGCTAAGAGAGGTGAAGAAGAACAAGGGAAGGCATCCCTTGGTGAAGATCAAGGTTGAAGACTTGGAGCTAGAGTGGGTAAGCCCTTGGTAAAGGCAGAAGACTCCTTGCTCAAGTGGGTAAGTCCTTGGTGGAAGCTTCTCTGAGTGAAGGTGAAGTCAAAGGCAGAAGATCCAAGAAGAGTGGGTAATTCCTTGAAGGCTGAAGACTTGTGCAAGAGTAGGTAAGTCCTTGGAAGAAGGTCGAAGACTCTTGCAAAGTGGGTAAGTCCTTAGTAAGGTTGAAGACTCTTTGTATTGGATAGGTAAGTCCTTTGTTTGGTCATGTATTGTAAGTCTTATGAATGAATATAAGAATGCAATGGTTAGGAAATCCTAGAGGTTGACCTCTCTAGGTAAGTGGACTGACATACTTCTAGTTTGAAGTGTGGAACCACTCTAAATAGCTTGTCTACTTTTGTTTGCTCAATCTCTCTCATCCTTGCTATGCATGTTTTAGTTGCACTCAAATTACCTATTTAGCAACCTTATCTTATTATATATCTTGAAGGTCTAATGAATTTTGTTTAAGTGCATTCAGCTTTATTCACCCCCCCTCTAGAGCATCTAATCACCCATCTAGGATCCAACAATTGGTATCAGAGTGGGTCTTCTCCAAGCATACTTCAACAAGTAGGAGAAGATGGGTGACTACCAAGGAGGGAGATACTTGATCAGCCTACCAATCTTTGATGGGAGAAATTTCCTCTATTGGAGAAGAAGGCTTCAATTATACATCTAAGGATCAAGTCTTGATATGTGGCAGATGGTGAACAACCCATACATGCTACCAAAGACAAAGATTGAAGAATGGGATGAAGCTATCTTGAAGAAAGCAGCCTTGAATGCTAGAGCCATTCACATCCTCTATGCCTCCATGACCCCCACCGAGTTCAACCGGATTTCTTCATGTGAAACAGCCTATGAGGTATGGAGAAAGCTATGCATCACTTATGAAGGGACAGATCAAGTGAAGGAAAGCAAAGTCTACATGCTCAAAGGGCTGCTTGAGAACTTCAAGATGGGAAAGGAGGAGAGGATAGCCAACATGTACTCAAGGCTCAACACCATTGTGAATGGTCTTGTTGTTCTGGGACATCCTATGTCTAGTGGAGAGATCAACTCAAAGATCCTTAGAACTCTTCCCAAGAGGTGGGAACCCAAGGTGACTTCCATTGAAGAAGCAAGGTCCCTTAAGAATGTCCCTATCGAAGAGCTCATTGGAAATCTACAAGCACATGAAGCCACACTTGACAAGAGGGAGGAAGTAGAAAGATAAGAGGAGAAAGAACTCAAGAGAATGAAGAAGTCTGAAATCAAAGCTCAAATCAAGGCTATTGTTGGTCAAGCTTCTCCATCCTCTCAAGTTGAAGAAGATGACATGTACTCCAAGGGTAGATTATGCAAAGGCAAGTCCTCCTCCATCCGGTGCTTTACATGTGGAAAGAAGGGTCACTACAAGGAAGATTGCCCACAAGGCAAAAAGACCCATCTTCACAAGAAGAAGGAGAAATGGCATTCAAGCTCAAGTGGCTCCTCCAACTCAAGCTCAAGTGAAGATTCAAGTGAAGGATCAAGCTCAAGCTCTAGTGATGAAGGAGAATGCCATTTTTCTCTTATGTCATCAACAAGTAAGGACTCAAGTGAGGTGAATCTAAACTCTTTAGATAAAGAATCTTTGATTGCTATTATTCATGATACTTGTGCCTCTCTTAAGTCTTCTAAAAGGAAAAGGAAAAAGTTGCTAGAATTGTTGATAATTTGCATGTAGAATTAAATGATCTTGAACATGCTAATTCTTGCTTGCTTGATGATAAAAATGCTTGTCTTATCCAAGTAGACTCTCTTAAACTTGAAAATGCTAGTTTGCTTGATAAGATTAGATTTTTAGAAGCTAAAACTCTCATGCCTAGTTCTAATGAAAAGCATACTTTAATTGTTGATTCTCTTATGCATGACAATGATAGTTTGAGATCTTCTTTGCAAAAATTCTTAGTTGGTAAAAGGAATCTTAATGATATTCTACACCATTCTACTAAACAAATTGGTAGACGTGGTTTAGGATATGATAGTAGTCAAAGGAACAACAAAGGTAAAGGACCTCCAATATTCCATGGAGAATCCTCTAGTTCCAAGACAATGGGCACATGCAACTATTGCAATGATTTTGGTCATTATTCTACTTGTTTTCCTCTTAGGAAAGCACCCAAGAGCACTAGGAATTGGGTTGCTAAGCTAACTCCTTCGGACCCAAAAACATGATTAGGGACCATTTTATTTTTCTTCTTGTAGGTTACGTGCAAATGGATTGACTTGAGCCATTGAATTGCAAATTAACTTCTCAATCCACATGAAAGAAGAAAGGTGAGATGTGTAGAGGGTGAAAACAAGTGGAAAAGCAATGGTAAGCACAAAGGTAAGGTTTTTCTTGCTTATAACCAATCCTAACTTATTTTTGTCAAGGTAGTGTGCATTATACATATGGTTTTTGAGTCAAAAGTGGTATTTTGTGTTTCTTTTCACACTCTTTCTCAAAAACTATTTCTAATGCTTCTATAGTGCATTACTAACTTGCTTAGACATGTTTGGATATGGTTTGTATATTTAGCATGCCTTTAAATATGTTTTTATGATATATATGTGCTCTTTGACAGCTGCTCTGTTGGTCGAGTTTGTCCTGTTTGAAACTCGAACGATAGGCACCAATGGGTATTGCCAACAGCTATCATCAGTCGAGTTGTCAATGCACAGAACTCGACCGATAACACTGTGCACAGAATACACTGTTGGCTTATTGAATGAGAATTTCCCTCGCAACTAGATTTTCTCAATTAATAGCCTTATTCTTTGGCACTCTCATTTGGTACCTTTATATATGCATATTGCCATGTTCTAAATTGCCTATCTTGCTTACAACTCTACCTCTCTAATTGCTCTAAATTGGTATATCTATATCTTGCAATTACTTTCTTTGAGTTGTTTTACAGGTTTTGATGATGATCTCTTTGGATCTCTTGGTTGTGTCTAAAAATTGCTTATGTTGTACTCTAACTTGCTACATCTATATAGGTGTATATCTTGTTTTGATACAACCTTGAGGTTTTTAGGGGTAATCATATTATGGTAAGGATGCATATCTAGTGAGTTATATCCTTTCATGCTTCTAAAATTGCTTATCTCTTTGTTTGGATATATCTCTACATCTACTCATAGCTTGCTCTTTAACTTGTACATCTCTTGCTATTATCCAGATCCTACTAGTAGTCCTAACTTGTGATATCATCTACTAGTAGTTCGTATACATGTAGTTCTAACCTTGTTTATAATTGGCACCTTTGCTCATCTAGTGGTATTTCACTATATGCTATGCTTGTATATTCTCTCATACATGCTCAAGCTTGTTCCTTGAATTTCATATCTACTATCTTGAGTTGCTTGCATAACATTGTGATGCAGGGTACATAGATCTACATTATATGTTACAACCCCAATTTGTTGGGTTCAATTGGTGAGAAATGTAATTTCTCATATTAAAGGTATTTGAACAAATAATGATATAATTTGCTTCAAATAAATGGTTTTCGTTTACAATAGCCTTGATGTTTGTATTGTGGGCTTTATTGGCTATTGGGCCCAATAACAAGGAAATAACAAAGAAAATTCAATTAGTGAATGGATAATTGAATATTTGAGAAAAGAATAATGTGGAAACCTCTAGAAGGCAAATCCAAAGAGGATTTCGTGCCTCTTGGGTTCCTTGGGTACCAAGGAGTCCAAAGTTGCAAAGAAAAGGCAATAAGAGAAGAAAAGTTTAATTAAGTATTTCTTTAATAAGAAAGAGATTGAAAATAATGTTAAAATGTTGGAAATAAGTGGGAAAAGGTGTAATTAGGAGATCCTTTGTGGAATTTCGTGTTCCAAGGATTCCTAATGATAAAAGGAATACCCATGAAGAAAATAAAAGAGAAATAAAGAGAAATCCTCAAAAAGATATATTTTAATGAGAAATAAACATGATAATGCGAAATAAGGCATTTAGATGCATCTAGAAGGATAATAAATATCCTTGGAAAATGATTTCGAAATAATAGAGTTTCTTGGGATCCAAGGAGTCCCAAATAAAGAGGAAAGAGAGAGAGAAATACCAAATTTGCAAATAATATCATAATGTGATAGATTATTGATGAATTTTGTAATATGGATAAAAGGGAGTATTTTCTATTAAAAGAAAACATGATTTCGTGATAAATAATTAAGAGGCAAGTAATAAGAAGATAAAAAGGAAGAGATTTTCGTAATACTAATATCCCAAGAAAAAGGAATATCAAAGGAATGAGGGAGAAAGAGAATAGTTTCTTCTTTAGTAAGGAAAATTGTTTCCTTTCAGGAAAGGGACTTATTCCCTCTTCCATGAACACTTTGGGGCTTTGTACTCTCCCCTATATAAGGGGTAGAGCCCTAGTTCAGAGGAAAGGAGAACCCCACGATCCTCTGCTCTCTTCTTCAACATCACTATAGAGTTAACCCTAACCGGATGAAGGAAGTGCGATCCCAGGAGTTGTGAGAGTAGTTACGACGTTTGCAATGCTTCCACGAAGTCGGAGAGGTCTGGGCGGCTGTTTCTGTGACTCCTCACACCCGCGCGACGCCTGCAAGAAGACTGCAGGGTAGCTGCAGTTCGTCCATGATGGCAGGCTTGTTGGCCTTGATCTTGGCCGACCGGCCCCATGCATGCGACGTCCTCACCTGTGAGAGGGTGCGGCGGAGGCGGGGGAAGGAGCTGGGAGAGCCAGCGGGTCCATATCCGTGGGAGGAAGATCTCCCCGAACCTGCAGCAGTGGCGCCCTAGGGTTGTTCGCGACGAGGAAGAAGATCCAGTCCGTTTGACGTTTCTGCCCTCCGAGACACAAAGGAACTGGTAGCCGAGCCGGGGGCATAATAGTAATTCAGTTATAATTTCAAAGCAAGCGATGCATTGCATGGAGGAGGCCGACGTGGCAGCCTCTCATTGGCCCAAAAGTAAGTATTTTGCTAAATTCATATCTCGTAAACCGTAGCTCGGATCAATACAAATTATATATGTATTTTGATCAGAAAAATGCAAGGAATCCAATAAAAATAGTTTTATAGCCTGAGTCTGATCATAGGTCGAAATGTAGTGCAAATTATCATCTTTGATTAATTAAAGATTAAGCAACCCTATTTTGATATAATAAATGTGTTTAATAGGGTTTAATGGATCTTTAGGGTTGATGTTAACCTGTTAAATGAAAAAAGGTACATAATGTTCAAAAAGGAATAACTTTGCACATGATTAGTCTAATTTAGAGTTTATGTGCTTAAATATGCATGAAATTGGAAAAGTACATAAAGCTATCATCTTTAGTGTTTTAATTGAGGGAAAACCCTTAGATTTGATGGTAAATGGTTTAATGACATAATTCAAGTTGATATTAACCTGTTGTTAATAAAAGTGAGAATAGGATCTAAAAAGATGATCTTTTTATATATTTGGCTTAATTTAGGGTTTAGTGCATGAGTATGCATTAATGAGTTTGAAAACCCTAATTTAGGAGAATATGTCTTTTAATTGTTTAAATCCATGAATAATTAGGGATGTGATGATCATAAGTCAATAAAAGACTATTAAAATGGATAGTTGAGCAATTAAGGTTCATAAATATGGAAAAGGATATTTTAGGGTTTGTTGACCTAAAATGGATAAAGTTTGAGAAATTGATCTAAGAAACCCTAATGCATCCTAATGAGACTTAGAAACCTTAGAAAGGTGTCCCAAGTCAATAAGGAGTTGTTTGGGATATGCTTGTGATAATTAGACCTTATACATGTTTTCAGGATCAATGTTTGCTTGATTGATTGATTGCTTGGCTTGCTTGATTGGACATCTAGTTGGATTTGGATAAATTTTTGCTTGTGATCTCCAAGACAGGTATGTGGTTACGATTATGAATAATCGCTTTAGTTTCCCGATGGTTTCCCAGATGTTTAATCACATGGAATGCAACTAAACTGTTGGATGTTTGTTTATTTCTTGCAACTATAAAGTAACTACGATTATCACATAAGATATGTGCCTACTAGCTCAGATCCTGGTCCCCTCTGTGTCGTAATGGCTGACCTAGTACATGGCTACCTAGAGGGTAGGTCCATCAGGTCATGAAAGACTTTGGCTGCCTAGAGGGTAGGTCCATCAAGTCACCTTTATAGAGGTACCATATAAGTCCTTACAGGGACAACACAGAGTTGTGGATAGGTATGGATTGAGTAGTTTGGCTTAAAATGTAATCTTGATTGTTAAATGATCAATTGAGTAATTACATTGTTACCATAGTTGCATGTTTATTTGTTTCCCCCACATACCAGCTACGGCTGACTGACGTTTTGTTTGTCGGCGTTTTAGGTACAATGAAAAGAACAAATAGTAAAGTGGCACATGTGAAGCTAAATGAGAATTAAAGTGCAAAGGAGGATTAGATAGAATAGTATCGGTGTGGATAGAAGTTTAGAGATCCAAGTTTTCAAAAGGTATGCAAAATTTTATTTTCTTACAGCTTTCAGTATAGTATGTTAAAATTTGATAATTATTCTTGGTTAATTGCCGAACCTTTGATCTGGAAGTCATGGGTACGGCTTCGACCTCTCGGTCTCCCTTAATTGGGAGTTATCGGGAGGTGGGGTCGTAACATTTGGTATCAGAGCTTGGGTTCCTCAATTAACCATTAAGAATTATTAAATTTTACCAACTCCATAGAACCCAAGGGAGTTATTAGAGGAGTATCCGAAAGACGGAGGTGTCTAGAAAGGGATCACGACCGGGGGCTGGCAAGATTTTCCTCCGCACCGCTAGTCGGAATACGAGGACTTCCTGACCCGTGTGACCGCCTGGCCAAAGTCTTAGGGTATGAATCGAAATAAGATACCTTTAGGACTTCTCATCTTATTCATCCCTTCTCATCACAAAATTCTAATAAGGACCTAAAGGATTAGGGTTTTCTTTCTTCTCCTCACCCTCTAGAGGTATGGGTAAGGTTAATAAGGAATAAGGAATCCTCCACCAAATTAATGAAAAGCATGTAAATAAGATGTCATGGACATAAGCTTAATAGATTAAGCGCAAATTAAAGAATAGATACATGCTTAGGTCGTATGACATAGGTTGTCATGTCCTCAAAAGAGACCTGAGGCTAGACCTTCTTGTCAGGAGGATATGTTAGTCTTGGAGATAGAGATCTCCATTACAAGTAGATACCTAGCACATCCTCTGAGGATGATGCTAACCCTAACCCTAAGTGAAGGATAGAGAGATATGTATCGGACCAGGTGTTTGAAAGGACATGCCTTTGGGATTCCATATGATCTATGGGTGACCTAGCACCTTTGGCAACCCAACCCTGGGAAGGGTCGTGCATGATAGGGTAAAGGATAGTTCCTTAGATGATGATGATAGTAAAGGGACCTTAGAAACCCTATGGGCTTGTGCAAGTAGGGTATAGCTGGCACCTAGGGCATGTCATAGTGCTGACAGTAGGATGAAACCCTGGATAAGGAATTATGATGGAGCAAGAAGGGTTACCTAAGCTTCACCCATGTAGAGGATGTTTTGAGGTTGATTCTTCATGAAGAAAGGACCTCTAATGGTGGGGATGGATGTGGGGTTAGCTCGATAGAGAGAGCAGGAAACCCAACAAGAAGGTTGGAATCCTAGACTCCGAAATATGAGGAGAAGTCGGGAGTTGAGGATGATGCGACCTAAGAGGATGATAGTGGTCACCACATGCTTGATCCCCAGAGGTTGATGATGTCTTGGTTGCCATGGGAGGGACCAAAACCTAGAGGAAAGATGAAGCTTTCTGGTACCTACGTGCCTATGGTAGAGATGTTTACCTTTTGAGGTAGGAAGAAGAGTTCCTTAGACCTAGAAAAGATTAGTAGCAGGTTATGAGGCCTTGTACCTTGTTGGTTGTCCTTAAGGAGGACCCAACCCTAAGTGTTGCTCGAGTTGAAGGATGAAAAGAAGTGCATGTCATGCCTTTTCATGCTTGGTTCGTAGTTAAGAGATGGAGCATGCTGTTGGACACCTACAAGTGAACCTAGGGTTCCTAGACCTAAGAGGGGAAGTGGTGTACCTAATGCTCATAATGGGAAGTTGAGTTCCTATAGAAGCGAGCATGGTACTCCTCATGTATAGAGGAAAAAGGGGAAGCCCCTTAAGTTTAAGGTGTGTTTGATGGACCCCTCACAGCTAGGATGATGATAAAGGAAGGTATGATCTTGATCCAGTCTGAAGGAAAGAGGACAAGTATGACCTAGCATGGTACAGTAGGTGATCCGCTTGTGCCTTAATGGCTTGCTAGGGTTAAGTAGGCTCGTGTGGATGTAAACCCTAGACCTAAGAGCTTTTGTGACCTTAGAGATAGTTTTCCTCCCATCCTGGGAGAGGGACCCCTTTGGAAGGGTGTATATCGGTTTTGGTGGTTCAAGGTAACCTAAAGAGGTCTCATAGGATCTTGAGAAGCTAAGTGAAAGGTACCATGTATGAGCATGAATCTACAGACCCGTAGATATCCATCTCTATTGCATGTGAATGTGTTACCATGGAGGTAACCAGTATGGGGCTTGACCAAGGTAGGCAGGTTGTCATGATGCCTATGAAAGGATGAGAGCCAGCCCATGAATGCAGAAAGAGAGATGATGAAGACTTGGGTAAGGTTCTAAGTGAACATGTACTTAATGGAGAATCCTAAGTCTATCCTAGGGTCAGATAGGGATAAGACTGATGAAAGTAGGATTTGCCTAATTCCCCAGTTGCACATGACCATAGGGTCGGGAGGTAACAGCTATCATTGTCTAAGGGCCATGGGTTAGGAGATTGATCACCTTCATGAACTCATGGGACCCAAAGGGCAGATGAGTAGGGCACTCTCTTGATGCATGAGGGAAGAGGGATGACCCCAAAAGAGTCGGTACCCTATGGACCTAGAGGAGATGGCCAAGGATAAAACCTCAGTAGGTTCAAGACTAGTTTTCCAGGGAGGTAACTTTGATATCATGATGTATGTGATGTAGAGACATATGTGGCGCGTTGCAACTTAGATGTAAATGTGTTTTGGCAAGGTGGGATGTACCATCTCTACTCTTGGAACAGGAAGAACTCTGTATTTGGACTGCAGCCAAATGCTTATTTCCTTTCGTTATGGGGGTGAGAGATTGGATATTACGCATGCCATACACTAAGGATAAGAGATGATGTAGGTTGGAATGTTGCCACGAGAAATGGGGATAGAGAAGATAACCTACCCTGGTAAAGTGAATGATACATGGATGGTTTGCAAACACTCAAGAGGAATAAGGTAGTCACCTTATGAGGATGTTTTTATCATGAGCTATGTGGAACTTACGAATTATACCATGTTGAGTTTGATCACCATGATGATGAAATCAGAGAGTGTTCTCAATGAAAATAGACATAGAATTTGAGGTGAAATTCTAAGTGAAATACATGGAAGTGTATGTCTTCAACGCTACCTAATACCTAAGGATGTGAAGTGGTAATGGATGCTCTGGGTGAGATACATCTGACTTGTTTGACTAGAAGCTAGAAGAGGTTGATTGGCTAACCCTAAGTTCGAAAAGGAGAGGTGTTGGGATAACACTCAGATGTAACAAGATACATTGAAAAGTTAATGGTTGTTTGGTTAGCCAGTCTAGTCCTTGATGCAATGAAAGGATGGTGGTAGAACCTCAAGTGCACTTCTTTGGAAAAAAAAAAAGGGTGATGAAACCCCGACTAGAGTGGTTTATGGTTTCAGAGGATTTGATCTTGAAAGAATCATGACATACAGGAAATCATGGTTGAAGATCACCATACACCATGGAAAATGGCAATAGCACTTTGGATGCTTAAGATGAAGTTGCATGTGGTTTATGGCCATGCAAGCCAGGAGGTAAAGGACGAACCCCAGTAACCCAGTGTATCGATATAGAGGACAAAAGAGTCCCTGAGAGGGAATGGGAGCTCAACACTATGGATGTTGTGATAGGTCTTCCCTGGGTCAAAGAAGGTCGAGATACAATATGGGTTATGGTAGTTTGACTTACCTAGATAATATGAGAAAGGAAGAGATCGGTTAAGGGACAGATCCAGTTGAACTACCCATGAGAAAGATGGTTCAACTACACCATGAAGCGAGTTCAAAGGTTCTTGAGTTTGACCTAAAGGTTCACTTCCATAAAGTGGAAGTAGGTACATGAAGAACTCAATGTTAGTATAGTTTATCACCCCTAACTATGGTTAGTATGATCCAGACTAAAGGATCTGATGAGGGCATGTGTGCTCATTCAGGGTGATATCTAGAGATAGTTCTTGTCCTATGAAAGATGTAACAATGACCACCATAGCCAGTATCGGGTTTTAAATGAATCTCTGTAAGGGAGGTTGTGTCGGTCACCACTTCAGTAAGGTGATGTTGGTGAAAAGGGCCACATGATGGTTAGAAAAGGACCACATGATGGTTAGAAAAAGGGACACCAGTGCATGTAGATGAAGTCACTTTGATCGTGCAAGGGCTGAAAGGAGCCTAGAGACGATGAGAGTCGTGAGCAGATGCAAAGTAGACTGACATACAAATTATTGTGGAAGAATATGTGAGAATTCGACCCCTCTGAGCTGCAGTTGAGAAAGCTGAGTCCCCGATACATGGGTCCATTAGAGATGGATGGGTGGAGAAGGTTGGGTTTGACCCTACCCCTCAGGATAGAGTAATGGGAGATGTTTTCCATGTGTCCAATTTAGAGCACTATGTGAGGTACCCCGACCATGTGCTGAGCAATGAACCTAGTGAGCCCCAAGGGAGGCTGAAATGGCCTGAGTCACCTGTGTAGTTTATAGACGCCAGGATGAAAGAACTCAGAGAAAAGAATATGTGATGATAAAGGTTCTTTGGAAATGCCATGAGTACGGAAAAGCCACATAGGGGCCAATGATGGACATGGAAAGTCTTATCCTGAATTGATGGTTTGTTTGCTTGTTTGAATTTTGAGGACAAAATTCCTATAAGAGGGGAAGGATGTTACAACCCCAATTTTTTGGGTTCAATTGGTGAGAAATGTAATTTCTCATATTAAAGGTATTTGAACAAATAATGATATAATTTTCTTCAAATAAATGGTTTTCGTTTACAATAGCCTTGATGTTTGTATTGTGGGCTTTATTGGCTATTGGGCCCAATAACAAGGAAATAACAAAGAAAATTCAATTAGTGAATGGATAATTGAATATTTGAGAAAAGAATAATGTGGAAACCCCTAGAAGGAAAATCCAAAGAGGATTTCATGCCTCTTGGGTTCCTTGGGTACCAAGGAGTCCAAAGTTGCAAAGAAAAGGCAATATGAGAAGAAAAGTTTAATTAAGTATTTCTTTAATAAGAAAGAGATTGAAAATAATGTTAAAATGTTGGAAATAAGTGGGAAAAGGTGTAATTAGGAGATCCTTTGTGGAATTTCGTGTTCCAAGGATTCCTAATGATAAAAGGAATACCCATGAAGAAAATAAAAGAGAAATAAAGAGAAATCCTCAAAAAGAGATATTTTAATGAGAAATAAACATGATAATGCAAAATAAGGCATTTTGATGCATCTAGAAGGATAATAAATATCCTTGGAAAATGATTTCAAAATAATAGAGTTTCTTGGGATCCAAGGAGTCCCAAATAAAGAGGAAAGAGAGAGAAAAATACCAAATTTGCCAATAATAGCATAATGTGATATATTATTGATGAATTTTGTAATATGGATAAAAGGGAGTATTTTCTATTAAAAGAAAACATGATTTCATGATAAATAATTAAGAGGCAAGTAATAAGAAGATAAAAAGGAAGAGATTTTCGTAATACTAATATCCCAAGGAAAAGGAATATCAGAGGAATGAGGGAGAAAGAGAAGAGTTGCTTCTTTAGTAAGGAAAATTGTTTCCTTTTAGGAAAGGGACTTATTCCCTCTTCCATGAACGCTTTGGGGCTTCGTACTCTCCCCTATATAAGGGGTAGAGCCCTAGTTCATAGGAAAGGAGAACCCCACGATCCTCTGCTCTCTTCTTCAACCTCACTATAGAGTTAACCCTAACCGGATGGAGGAAGTGTGATCCCAGGAGCTGTGAGAGTAGTTACGACGTTTGCAACGCTTCCACGAAGTCGGAGAGGTCTGGGCGGTTGTTTCCGTGACTCCTCTCACCCGCGTGATGCCTGCAAGAAGACTGCAGGGTAGCTGCAGTTCGTCCATGACGGCAGGCTTGTTGGCCTTGATCTTGGCCGACCGGCCCCATGCATGCGACGTCCTCACCTGCGAGAGGGCGCGGCGGAGGCGGGGGAAGGAGCTGGGAGAGCCAGCGGGTCCATATCTGTGGGAGGAAGATCTCCCCAAACCTGCAGCAGCGGCGCCCTAGGGCTGTTCGCGACGAGGAAGAAGATCCAGTCCGTTTGACGTTTCTGCCCTCCGAGACACAAAGGAATTGGTAGCCGAGCTGGGGCATAATAGTAATTCCGTTATAATTTCAAAGCAAGCGACGCATTGCATGGAGGAGGCCGACGTGGCAGCCTCTCATTTGCCCAAAAGTAAGTATTTTGCTAAATTCATATCTCATAAACCGTAGCTCGGATCAATACAAATTATATATGTATTTTGATCAGAAAAATGCAAGGAATCAAATAAAAATAGTTTTATAGCCTGAATCTGATCATAGTTCGAAATGTAGTGCAAATTATCATCTTTGATTAATTAAAGATTAAGCAACCCTATTTTGATATAATAAATGTGTTTAATAGGGTTTAATGGATCTTTAGGGTTGATGTTAACCTGTTAAATGAAAAAAGGTACATAATGTTCAAAAAAGAATAACTTTGCACATGATTAGTCTAATTTAGAGTTTATGTGCTTAAATATGCATGAAATTGGAAAAGTACATAAAGCTATCATCTTTAGTGTTTTAATTAAGGGAAAACCCTTAGATTTGATGGTAAATGGTTTAATGACATAATTCAAGTTGATATTAACCTGTTGTTAATAAAAGTGAGAATAGGATCTAAAAAGATGATCTTTTTATATATTTGGCTTAATTTAGGGTTTAGTGCATGAGTATGCATTAATGAGTTTGAAAACCCTAATTTAGGAGAATATGTCTTTTAATTGTTTAAATCCATGAATAATTAGGGATGTGATGATCATAAGTCAATAAAAGACTATTAAAATGGATAGTTGAGAAATTAAGGTTCATAAATATGGAAAATGATATTTTAGGGTTTGTTGACCTAAAATGGATAAAGTTTGAGAAATTGATCTAAGAAACCCTAATGCATCCTAATGAGACTTAGAAACCTTAGAAAGGTGTCTCAAGTCAATAAGGAGTTGTTTGGGATATGCTTGTGACAATTAGACCTTATACATGTTTTCAGGATCAATGTTTGCTTGATTGATTGATTGATTGGCTTGCTTGATTGGACATCTAGTTGGATTTGGATAAATTGTTGCTTGAGATCTCCAAGACAGGTATGTGGTTACGATTATGAATAACCTCTTTAGTTTCCCGATGGTTTCCCAGATGTTTAATCGCATGGAATGCAACTAAACTGTTGGATGTTTATTTATTTCTTGCAACTATAAAGTAACTACGATTATCACATAAGATATGTGCCTACTAGCTCAGATCCTGGTCCCCTCTGTGTCGTAATGGCTGACCTAGTACATGGCTACCTAGAGGGTAGGTCCATCAGGTCATGAAAGACTTTGGCTGCCTAGAGGGTAGGTCCATCAAGTCACCTTTATAGAGGTACCATATAAGTCCTTACAGGGACAACACAGAGTTGTGGATAGGTATGGATTGAGTAGTTTGGCTTAAAACGTAATCTTGATTGTTAAATGACAATTGAGTGATTACATTGTTACCATAGTTGCATGTTTATTTGTTTCCCCCACATACCAGCTACGGCTGACCGACGTTTTGTTTGTCGGTGTTTTAGGTACAATGAAAAGAACAAACAGTAAAGTGGCACATGTGATGCTAAATGAGAATTAAAGTGCAAAGGAGGATTAGATAGAATAGTATCGGTGTGGATAGAAGTTTAGAGATCCAAGTTTTCAAAAGGTATGCAAAATTTTATTTTCTTACAGCTTTCAGTATAGTATGTTAAAATTTGATAATTATTCTTGGTTAATTGTCGAACCTTTGATCCGGAAGTCATGGGTACGGCTTCGACCTCTCGGTCTCCCTTAATTGGGAGTTATCGGGAGGTGGGGTCGTAACATTATATGTAGAAATTGGAGCATTTTTGGATTTCTTGCAGCTTTTGCTCCAGTTTCAGTTTTTGTTGCAAGAGTAGTGTTTTTTATGCAGAAACGACCTTCTAAGCAATGTTCATGCTTTGCCATGAGCCCTGGTACTTTTTGGGAAAATTCTGTCATCTTGAGGGTCAAAATTGTGATTTATTGTTTTTCTACTGCACCTTATCTTGCTTTGTGGGTTGTTCAAGTATATGCTTTAACTTGCTTTTATTTCTATGTTTGGACAAGCCCCTATCTGTGCTCTTCTACTCTCCTTATATAAGTTTTTTTTATCTCCTTTCTCTTAACAAGTGGTGTTTCTTATTTCTTCTTACCCCCACTTTTTGAAATGATAAAGGGGGGGAAAGGTATGTCTTCTTTTGACAAAAATAGGGAGAAGGCATGTCTTACATGAAGAGGAGAAGCATGTTCATGTAAGGGGGAGAAGGTAAATGGGAGAAGACATATATGAGTACAAGACGTAGTTTCTATAAATGTTATGAAAGCTAACCATGCAGGAGAAATAGCATCAATTGAGGGGGAGTATGAGAACTCCACTAGAATCAATTGAGGGGGAGCATATGAGCTCAATCCTATTGAAACCCCTAGGTTTCTCCAAAGGTATGACTTTACTTAAATGCTTTCAATACATTTATGGAATGGTTTGTCATCTTCAAAAAGGGGGAGAATGTTGACTCAAGGTCAATTAGGTCAATGTTGACTCACGTCTAAATTGACTAAACCCGTGTTTTGATGATGACTAACCATTCCATATATTGGTGTCTAATGCCTCTACTTGAGTGTTTTCAGATTAGGTATAGACAAACTCCAAATGCCCGAACTTGCGCAACTCAAATTGGAGAAAAGACAAGTCAAAGTCAATACAAGTGCATGTTTTTGTAATATGATGTAAATCCATTAGAATCATGTTGTAAATCACTTGTAATGATTGTATGACTTGTAATTAAGCTTAGAAAAAATTAGGAGCACTTAGATCGAATGTTTAAACACTCAAAAGCCATTTTCCAAAATTCACATCATGATGTTCATCGGTCGAGTTCTATGAGTTGCAAACTCGACCAATCTTGATTGGATCTTGAAAATAACTTTTGATCGGCCGAGTTTACACTTCACAGAACTCAACCGATGGAGTAGTTGACCAATTCGATTTTCATTGGTCGGTCAAGTTTCTCCGGGACAAACTCGACTGATGGTATGAATATCGGCTTTGTCTTTTACTCTATCGGTCGAGTTACCCTTATTGAAACTCGACCGATTGTACTGTACGGAAAAGTGCAGAAAAGTGCTTCTAGCCATTGTGGAGTTGCAACAAGTGAAACTATATCTGTTGTAAGCCAAAAAAAATGGCTAGTTTTCATTCTCAAGTGTTCCCAAAGACAAAGAGGCATCCCCAGCTATAAATAGGACCCCTTAGGCTTCATTCTAAGGTTGAGTATTCAATGCAAACTCTATGTGAGGTTCATATTCTATAGTTGAGTGCTTCCTACAGCCTCCTATCTCTCTAAGCTTAATCACTTGCTACATCCATTAGAGTGAGTAGGAGATTTGTAAGAGAGCTAGTCCTATATGTATATCTTGTGAGGCTCTCACTTCCACCACCTCCCCATCTCTCATTTCAACCAAGAAGATGAAGGTTCTCTTAGCTAAGAGAGGTGAAGAAGAACAAGGGAAGGCATCCCTTGGTGAATATCAAAGCTAAAGACTTGGAGCTAGAGTGGGTAAGCCCTTGGTAAAGGCAGAAGACTCCTTGCTCAAGTGGGTAAGTCCTTGGTGGAATCTTCTTCGAGTGAAGGTGAAGTCAAAGGCGGAAGATCCAAGAAGAGTGGGTAATTCCTTGAAGGCTGAAGACTTGTGCAAGAGTAGGTAAGTCCTTGGTAAGGTTGAAGACTCTTTGTATTGGGTAGGTAAGTCCTTTGTTTGGTCATGTATTGTAAGTCTTATGAATGAATATAAAAATGCAATGGTTAGGAAATCCTAGAGGTTGACCTCTCTAGGTAAGTGGACTGACATACTTCTAGTTTGAAGTGTGGAACCACTCTAAATAGCTTGTCTACTTGTGTTTGCTCAATCTCTCTCATCCTTGCTATGCATGTTTTAGTTGCACTCAAATTACCTATTTAGCAACCTTATCTTATCATATATCTTGAAGGTCTAATGAATTTTGTTTAAGTGCATTCAGCTCTATTCACCCCCCTCTAGAGGATCTAATCACCCATCTAGGATCTAACATAGGTTTCATGGAGTTTAGGGCCTAGCTAACACCCAGAAAAAGAGGACGAGTAGTATAATAAAGGGGCATTGGTGTCTTCATAGGAGATGCAAATACAGCCATCAAGGCAACACGGAGTCAGTCAACTAGGAAAGGATGTTGTGAATACATGGGGAAAAGAGAGTTGGAGGAGGGGAATTGGGGCGGCAGTGACAACGGTCAGGATAGAGTGGCGGAATGGCAAGATGTGCATGGCAAGACTTTCTGTTGTGGTATGTTGTTGATGGAGCAACTTACATTCCAGACTTGTTGTTGTGAAGCATTTTCAGCTAATAGTTTGGTTCGGGTGTCCATTGTAAGCCCGATATGAAATGGGGGCCGATCTATCACTAGTAACATGCTTGGACTACCATATGTGCTAGTTAGGTATGGTATGGATCTTGGGTTCTAGTTCTTTTTGCCATCCCTAAGTCTTAATCAATCCTGAGGCCCTAGGCCTAAGAAGTAGAGTGTATGAAGAAGAAGTTTTGATATGTATGACCTAATTTACCAACCCATTGCCTCACCAGGTGTTAATTAGGTTATAGATTAATCCTTTTAAGGGGTGGAGTCATGTGTGCTTTATTTATTAGGAGTGTATCTTAATGTAAGGACTGTCTAAACTTATTAGCAGACACAATAACTAACTCATTGAAAATATAAATTATCCATGTCAAATATATGTGACTACGAGCTAGTTAGTGTAAATGGGTGAACCTTACTAATTTGACCACCTTTGATGCAATTTGGTAATATTAAAATAAGTTTTTAATTTTACATTCACTTAACTAAAATGAATGACATACTACTGGATCTCTCTCTCTAGGATGGATCTCATCCATCTCTAGGATCGGAGCCATGGGGGGTGCCCCCCCCACCGGCAGGGCCCCTGGCATTTCCACTGCAATGGATCCTCCCTCTACTTCCACACCCTCTTCTCTACTGTACTACCCCTCCGATTCCCCTTTGGATGGCCCCCCTGGGTTGTCGTCGTGGTCTGACCCGTCCACGGATGGCACGGTGGGTCACAAATGGGCGGACACCCTTTGCAAACCTATGGAGGTGAGACAATGTTGCAGGCCTCTCGAGGTACCAGGTGACCCCAATTGCCCTAGGTTTCGCGAGGGACACTAGACCATGGATGAATATCCCCGAGCCGGTGGTTGCTGCTATGGATGAGTTCTACATGTGTACCATCACTATCCAGATCTTGGGGAAGATTTGCCATATCACACAATTGTACAGCTGGCTGATTAAATCTTGGAGGCCAAAAGGGGAGGTCCAGATTTCACCCATCAAAGGAGGTTTGTTCCTGGTCTATTTTTCCTCTGAAGATGACATGAATCCCCCTAGAGAAAGGCCCATGGTTCTTTGATAACCAACTGGTCATCACTAGGCGATGGACACCGGAAGCAGATGTTAGAAGGGTGGCCCTCTCCTCTGCTCCCATATGGGCTACTTTGTCAGACGTTGGGCGCACTGGACTAGGTGGACGATCACTATCATTGTCTATGGTCTGGGCATGCCAAGGGTCATCGATTTCCTCGAACATGGGAAGCACGCCGACGTCGCTCACATATGTGTTGAGATGATGGCTAATAAGGAACCACTGCATGTGGTTATGCTGGAGTTCCCCGATGGGAAGGAGGTGGAAGTGTGTGTTGCCTATGATGCTCTACCAGACAGATGCCACACCTGTAAGGTGTTCGACCATTTTCTTGGCCAGTGCCCTGGGTCGAGGGAGGCTGTTGCTGTCTTGGAACCAGTGGGGGAGCATGGGCGATCCACTAGCCGTAGACTGCACAGAAGAAAGAAGGCCAACTGGAGCACATAGCATAGGCAGATGGTGACTAATCAGGCCGTTGCGACAGTGGCTAGCACAGCTGCTAGGCTCAGACCAAAGGCTCTACTAGTACACTTGTGGCTCAGACCGTCCCCCTCGTCGTTGAGGAAACTGACCAGGACTATGGTCCTGTCCTCGGTGATACTGATGCCGCACAGAGTGGTGTCACTGATACTACCGAGGAGGTTATAGGAGGTGGTGGCAGAACACGGGTTGAGGAACCTTCTTTACTGATTAGAGGGAGCCCCCCATAGCAGTGAATCCGTTCTCTGTCCTTGGGGATCTAGACCCTGACATGGAAATGGTTGGGTCATCTCTGAAGAGAGGGCAAGATACTAACAGCTCAGTCAGAGGGAGAAGAACCTCTTTGAGATTCTCCACCTCTGGCCAGGGCAGTATGACATAGTCTAGATGACCATCCTCATGTGGAACATGAGGGGTGCCTCCAGACCAGAGAGGCAGAGAGTACTGAAGAAGGTCATCAACATGGTGAAAGCTACTTTCGTTGTGTGTTTGGAGACCAAAATTAAGCAGGTGTTCTCTGAGAAGATACCTAAACTCTTCCCTAGAGGGTGGGGTTGTGATTCAAACCTCCAGCGGGCTAAGGGAGGCAGAATGGCTCTCAGATGGAACAAAGAGGTATGGGATGCTCAGTGTATCTATACGGAGGATCAAGTGATGGTGTTCAACTGCATTAATGCAGGGGGGTTCCATTGTGTGATTATGGATATGTATGGCTTTAATAATGAAGTTTTCAGGCGTACTATATGGGATATGATTGTGAGCTCCACCCAACATGATTTGCCCCAAATTGTTATTGATGATTTCAATCATGTTCGGCAAGCGTCTGAGAAGGTGGGTGGTAAACCGATACCAGATTCTATCATGTCTAGATTCAATGTCGCGGTTGATGCGGCGGATCTTGCTGAGCTGAATATGACTGGCGGTATCACAACATGGCATAATAAGAGAAGTCCTACTTTCAGAATTGCTATCAATCTTGATAGAGGTCTAGCTAATGGTTGTTGGTTGAATGTTTTCCCAGAATCAAAGATTGTTCTCGGTGAACACCCAAACAGCAACCGCGCATGGATGTCATTGGATCTGATGAATGCGAGACAAGATAATAGACCTTTTTTATTTCTGAATTATTGGCTTGATTGGCCTACCTGTTCTAATGTTGTCAAGGAGAGTTTGGATAAGGAGGTGGTTGGGAATCCGATCTATGTAGTGGCAGAAAAACTAAAACTCGTGAAGATGGCTTTGAAAGCATGGTCTAAAGAGATCTTTGACATCCCCAACCTTCTGAAGAAGGCTTTGGCAGAGTTTGATGATGTTGTGGTTGATCTCAGAAATGACCCTCTAAGGAGGGAGTACATTGAATGGGAGAAGAATGTTGGCCTAAAGGTGCTGCAGCTGGAAAAGGCAGAGGAGTTGCTTGCTTGGCAATGAAGCCATGTGGACTGGATCAGGGACGGTGATCGCAATACCAAAGTATACCACAGGGCCATTAAAAAGAATCATATGCATGATTGTATTCATTCCCTACTCAAAGCTAATGGGGTGGTTACTAAAGGACCTGATGAAGTGGTTGAGGAGGCTATCTCCTTCTTCAAGAAGTTGTACAACCAAAATCTCATGCATACACCCAAGATCAATGTATAGAATAGAGTCACTAACACCATGAACTGGGCTCTATGTGGACTAGCTAATGAGGAGGATATCAAAGCGGCGGTGTTTTCCATTAGGGCGTCCCAAGCCCCGGGTCCCAATGGTTTCAATGGGAAATTTTTCCAAGTCTTTTGGCCCATCATTAAAGATGATATATGTAGGGTTGTGTGTTGGTTTCTAGTGGGTGGTGCCATGGTCAGGAAGGTTAACCATGCATTCCTCAGGCTTATACCAAAGAAGAAGATGCCAATGTCCCTTGCTGACTATAGATCGATTGCTTGCTGCTCGATGCTATATAAGATTGTGGCCAAATTCCTAGCTAGGAGGTTAAAGAAGGTGCTCCCAGACATAATATCCCCTAACCATATGGTGTTTATTTAGGGCAGATCCATTTTTGACAGTGCCTTGCTTGCGAGAGAGTTTCTCCTCGACGTCAAAAATAAGAACAAATCCAAAAGAGCTTTCATTAAGCTGGATCTTATGAAAGCATATGATAATGTCGGGTGGCAGTCCCTGTGGGATACTATGGAGTCCATGGGGTTCTCTCTTAGATGGATTAAAATGATGAAGCAATGTGTTGAAACTTCATCCTTTTTAGTTTTGGTGAATGGTGTGCCTAAAGGGATGTTTCTTCTTCTAATGGGCTATGGCAAGGGGACCCTCTCTCCCCTCTCCTTTTAATGATAGTCATGGAAGCCCTTATGGCTATGATTGATGAGGCTCAAATGAGAAATGAGTTCAAGGTCTTTAAAGATATGGGTACACATTTGCTGTCACACCTTATCTTCGCGGACGATGTCTTGATCTTTGTTGTTGGACATGTCAGACATCTCCGTAGGGTTCAGAGCATCCTCAACAGGTTTGGCAACATGACAGGGTTGTATATGAGTGATATAAAGTCCAGAGTTTTCTTATCGAGATCTTGTGATTTGCGAAGAGGAAGGCTGAAAGCTGCAATGGGTTTAAAGGAGGGAGTGTTCCTGACTAAGTACTTGGTTATACCCATTTCTGGTGGGAGAGGATCTAGCTCTATGTATGCCTCTGTTCTGGACAATCTTCGTGACACAATTGACTGGTGGACGGGTTTGTCACTGTCCCTTGTTGTTCGCGTGGTGATCATTAGGAACGTGTTGACACTGAAGATTGCTTTTTGGTGTAGGCAGACTGAGCTGCCTTATTTCATTTTGGATAAGATCAGGTCCATCTGCAGCAACTTTCTCTGAGGTGGCAAAGGCCACATTGTGGCTTGGTCCACGGTGGCTAGACCCTTCCAACGGGGTGGTTTGAACCTCCTTGACCCCCATAGGCTGGTGGTGCAGGTGACTAGGAAATGGATTGATGACTTCATTACCAAGCCGTCTTCCACCTGGACCTGCTGGATAAGGAAGCGTTATGGGAATGTGCTCATTGATGTCCTTGTTGGTTGCTCTAGAGCTTGGAGGGTGATGGCTAGTAGCTGGAAGGTTGTGGAGCATCGGTACTTGATGTTTGCTGATCGGGGGTTGAGGCTGAACAACGGGCCTTGGGTTGATGTGTTATGTTGTCCTCAGGTGCATTGGTTCCAGATTCTGTGGAACCCTTTCCACACCCCAAAGTGGAGCTGTTGTTTGTATAGGGGGAAGCGGAATAGGCTGCCTACATTAGACTGAATGAAAGAGTGGGGCTTGGTTAATCAAACAAAATGCCTTCTATGAAAAGTTGAAGAGAAATCACATCTCCATCTTTGGTGGGTCTATCCTTACTCTAAGTATATTTGGTGTAGAATCTCTCAAAAAATGTGTTGGGGTGGTTTACCCCTGGATAACTTAGATGGCAGCATTCTGTGGATCCTGGAGAAAATATCTTCCAATCATGTTCTTAGATGCTTCGTCGGTATTTGTTTATCTGCTATGATGTTCCTTGTTTGGAAGGAGAGGAATAGTAGATTACATACCGGTAGGGAGAGAGGTTACTTAGACATTTTTTATGATCTCATGCATGGTGTGAGAGATGTTTGTAAGGTCAGACCCCAACTCTGTAAAGGTCTGGACCATAGAATACTGGAACATTGAGGTATTTTGTAGAGTATACACCCATGTGTATAGTTGTATATGGGGATTTTGGCTTATACCACCCCGGTTTTTCGTGGAGTAATATTTTAACTTATCCAAAAAAAATGAATGGCATAATTCAGGGAATTTCAAAGTAAAAAAAGTTGTGCTAAAAGTTTGAACTCAAATCCCCTATAGATGACATGTGTAAAAGTAATGATATGGATCAATCCAATTTAGGAACTAAGATAAATATGTTATGAATATTTATCATGGTGAATATACCTTGTTGCCCCTGTAAGATAATGAACTAAAAAAAAGATAGTGATCATAACACAACCCTGGAAACATGTGCAATTAAATTATGCATTAAGTTCATGGATAACTAGTTTGATAAGATATATGTGATACTCAAACAAGGAGAGTAAAATGAACTACAATAATCTAATCAAGTGAATTAGGATCCTATTATTGTTAGTAGCTTGAACTATGTACACTAGGTTATGAATGGGTGGATTTCAGGGATGAAATCCTTTTTAAGAGGAAGAGTGTTGTATTTTCAAATCTTAGGTACCTAACCCAACTATCCCCACTTGTTAAGACTTTTCAAATCAACTATAATTTTTTTCCCTTTTATTTAGATTACAATATGCTTAATTGGAGGAAAATAACAACATGTATTAAAAAACTTTTTATGAAGTTCTAAGATAACTAACTATTTTTCCCTAGTGGGGTTGATTATACAAATTCATCAATGAACTATTTTTCTACCATGTTTGGCACTCTAGAATAATTTTTAAGTCTATTTGATAAAAGAAAATTAGAAAATACAAAACATTGTATCAATATTGATTAAGAAAACATTTAATACATAAGTACTTAAATTACAAATAATGAAATAAATATCAAACATTATCGAAATGTGAAATTGATAGTAAAACTTGATCCCAATGTATAATTTAGCCAATATACTGAGTATAAATTAGGTCAATGGGACTTCATTTGACTACTCATCTAATTGGTGGAAAACCTATACTTAAAACACATTATTTATATTAATCAATTAATTCAGTTGCCATCACCCACTCCTTTGTTTCTCCCTCTAATACCACTTCTTTCCTACGTGCATTTTTTTCTCTTTGAAAATGACAAAGATGCATGGTGTGTTTAGTGACCGGTGTGCATTTCCTTTTCTTTCTCTTTGTCTTAATATTTATCCTCCTCCCTTTATATCCTCTCCCCTCTCTCACCCTAACCATAGTTGATCTCTCTCACCCTAACCACAATTGATGGATCTCCCCTTTCCATGCACCCTACATTCCTAAATGCAAGAAGATTTCCACTACCATCTTCCATTTTCGATAGAGGATCTTCTAGCTATAGAAAAAACACCTTTCTCTTCTATCATGCGCATAGCCAAACCCTAGTTAACTCCTATTCTCCTCGTCAATTTGCCTGATGCACGACAGACAGAGGCCATCACCACTAGGCGTAAGGGTGGTGGTGATGTAATATTGCAGATCACCTGCCACCATTGCAAGGATCACCCACCTCCTCAACCCTGTCACTACAATGAGTGGAAGCCAGACAACCAACATTTTTATTCCCTATTCTTCAATTCTACCTTGTCTTGTTATTTTCCTTCCATCATGTTTTACACTACCATTCTAATGGACAACCACACAAATAACCACCTAGACGTACGGTGCAGCCAACTATGGAAAATCTATCAACACATAAAAGAAATCATCAACTAGCTTCACACCCTTGATCCTATTGACTCCTCATCAATATTTCGTCCTCCTTCAACAACTATGACAAATCTATAGCATGTCTGAACCCACTGGCATCGACAGTGTGACCAGCCAAGTCACAATTGTTGGTTCCCTCCTCTACTACATCAGAAACTTTGCCACCACCACAATAAAACACAACACACCAGTCTATATCTCTCCCATAAAGGTCCCCACCTGCCAATCTTACAGCCACAACAGAACTGGAGATTGAATTCCCAATATCTCAAAAGTGTCAACTTTGTCGTCTACTAAAGTTGTGGCTCCAAATTCAGTAGAGCATATCCATCTCCTCAAGCTACCTCCCATCAAAATCATCTCTGGCAAGAACCCTGGAGTACATGGATGGGATTTAAACCTTTATGAGCTATTAGAATCCAGTTTAGAGGTGGTCATGGATGATAAATTAACACCACGTGGATGACTAAGGTGAATTTCCATATCATGCACTTCAAATTTACATACCAATTGTAGGAATAATGAGGAAGTTAGATAAGACAAAAGAAAGACTATCATTAAAGACTTTAAAAGTAGTTGGTCAATTAACCCCATATGATTAGTGTATACATATCTATACATAGGCATGGTATAGAACAAGTCCATGTGTTAACAATAATAAACCTAGAATATATAATTTTATAGATAATATCAATATATCAAATATAGTTTAGATTATCAAGCTCTATGATAATAATAAATACTTCTTGATCAACTACCCTAATACTCATCATTTTTTACACATAGTATCATGCTAGGATATATATATAGACATAGAGTCAAGCTAGAATACACTCGAGTGTACAGATCACACAAATACACTCAAGTGTGTTTGCATATCAAGACTATTTTTTGCAAAATGTAAACCATTGATCTTCACTGTCACACTATAACAAGGCTACATATAAATTTTGATGAGTGTAAGTCACTCATCCAAGGGCAACAAAATCGATGCGTGAAACTAATTTTAAATGCATAATTTTTGCGATCTTTATAACATGACCTATAAATGTCCAAATGTGCTCAAATTTTTTATACGAGCTATTCACAAGATGTTTAAGAAGGTCAACGGATTAGATTTTTGAAAAAAAAAATATTGCATCATGAAAAACTACTTGAGTGTATTCTAGCCTGACTATATATATATATATATATATATATATATATATATATATATATATATATATATATATATATATATATATATATATATATATATATATGGGTATTCATTCAATATGTATATATAGGGTATGTATTTAATACCCATGCAGGTAGCTACCCGCCCCCTGTTTTGGTTACTTTTTTTGAAGTTTCTTATTTTAACATGTAGAGGGTTACTTTACCTTGCAAACTGTTACTTTTCATGCGTATATGGTTACATTTGCAACAACTATAACAAATGTACAATTCTATATATATATATATATATATATATATATATATATATATATGTGTGTGTGTGTGTGTGTGTGTGTGTGTGTGTGTGTGTGTTGTGTATTCTTCCCAGATTTATTTTATAGTTGTATAGTTACTTTTTTATCATCAGTTACTTTTTTGTCTAGCGAGTTACTTTTCTGACCATATAGTTACTTTTTGGGCTGACGGGTAGCGAAATACAGACTACCTGTGCGAGTATTGAATGAAAGCATGTATATATATATATATATATATATATATATATATATATATAGAGAGAGAGAGAGAGAGAGAGTCAGGCTAGAATACACTCGAGTGTACGGATCGCACGAATACACTCAAGTGTGTTTGCATATCAACACTATTTTTTGCAAAATGTAAACCATTGATCTTCACCGTCATACTATAACTAGGCTACATACAAATTTTGAGCTCATTTGGATGAGTGTAAGTCACTCATCCAAGGGCAACAAAATCGACGCGTGAAACTAATTTGAAATGCATAATTTTTGCAGTCTTCATAACATGAGCTACACATATCCAAATGTGCTCAAATTTTGTGTATGAGTTGTTCACGAGATGTTTAAGAAGATCAATGGATTAGATTTTCAAAAAAAATATTGCATCATGAAAAACTACTTGAGTGTATTCTGCTCCGGATACACTCGAGTGTATTCTAGCCTTATATATATATATATATATATATATATATATATATATATATATATATATATATATATATATATATATATATATATATATATATATATATATATATATGGGCCCATCTTTAATACTCGTACCTATTTTGTTTACTTTTTTCAAGTTTCTTACTTTACACGTGTAGAGGGTTACTTTTCCTTGAAAACTATTACTTTTCATGCATAGGTAGTTGCATTTGCAACAACCGATTCAAATATACAATGATATATATATATATATGATGTGTATTCTGCCCAGATTTACTTTTTTTGTCATATAGTTACCTTTTTATCATCATTACTTTTTTGTCCAGCAGTTTACTTTTCTAACCACATAGTTACTTTTTTGGTTGACGGGTAGAAAAAATCCAGCCTACCCATCGGGTATTGAATGAACAGCCTATATATATATATATATATATATATATATATATATATATATATATATATATATATATATATATATATATGTATGTATGTATACATATATATACATATATATATATATATATGTATATATACATATATATATGTATATATATGTGTGTATAAATATGTAAGGACCCTGACCCTCATTTTGGGCTTACCCTATTTACTTTGCCTAAACCATGTGTTTAGATGCTTGCTAATCACCTGAAGTTGTGATTAGGGTTTGTTTTGTGCTTTGTTGAGAGGCTAAGGTGCAACTTGCAAATTACCCAAGTTTGTCACCTTGAGAGATGTCTTTCTCTCTCCTTGCATCCTCTAAGGTTGAGAGGATGGGTTGGTATATTTGCTTGAGTAGCTTTGGGCTTTGTTGAGCCTTGTTTGAGTTGTGTTGAGCCTTGTTGGAGTTGTATCAGACAAGTTGTGTATTGGCTATGGTGTGTCGGTTGCCATGTTGGGTGACACCCACCCTCTTGACCTGGCCTCGTTTGTGTCACCTTCTTTGGACAAGTGGTCATTGCTTTGCTAATGGGTGGCAAGTCATGGACAAGTGGTTTGGGGTGCTAGCATGTGGCATAGCCCTTGACAAGTGTGCTATGGTCGGGTTCCACCTTGCCTTGTTCTCCCCCTTCACCCCTTAGTATATAAGTGAACCTTCTTGCTTGCTAGAAGCTCATTTAGTTTCCTTAGCTGCTCTCTTTCCTTTGGTGGCCGAGCTAGGAGAAGAGAAGAGGAAGTGGTGGCCGATATAGTAAGAGTGGTAGCCGATACAGTTGGTGTCTTGGCTGATACCCTCTCCTTGGTGGAATCTTCTTCTTCCTCTATTTGTGGTCGATACCCTAGAGTGTGCCTTGCTCTTTCTTCTCTTGTGGTGAGTATCTTTCTCTCTTTCCTTGGTACCATCTTCTTCCTTGCTTGTTCGGCCATGAAGGTGATAGGTTCCCTTCTTTTCTTGAGGTGGCCGAAGGTGGTGCTTGGAGCTTTAGAGCTTGGAGCTTGGAGTTTGTGCTTAAGGCGGGTTACATAACTCCTACCCTAGCTATATTACCTTCTCTTCATGTTTCTTGTTTATATGCTATCTTGATCGGCCATACTTATCTTGTTAGTAATATCTTTGCTCTAGTATGTACCCTTGACGTTGTGGGATATGATGACATGGTTATGTTGTTTAGATGTGATCTTGGACCTTGTTGGTCGAACCTTTGGGTTAGGATTCTTTGGGCAAAACCCCTCTCTTTTAGTTGTTGAGAGGTGAGCCTAGGGTGTCATAGTCCCATGATGTGTGTGGTGTGTTCTGGGGGCAAAATCCCTTTCTCTCCATTTGGTTTTGAGAGGTGAGCTTAAGCTCTAGTAGTGTAGGCAAAACCCCTCTCTTCCTTAGTCGTTGAGAGGTGAGTTTATGCTCTAGTTTCTTGGGCAATACCCCTCTCTTACCATGGACTTGAGAGGTAAGCCTTTGGTCGGTCTTGACCTAGTTGAGGTTGGAAGGTTGGCTAATATGGGATGACCCACCTTGATGCCCGATATGTGATAGAAGTTGTGCAAAACCCCTCTCACTTGGTTGTTGAGAGGCGAACCAACTCTCTTGACCTATTAGAGTTTCTTGGTGGCAGTCTTGAGGTTGAATATGACCAACCTGATCCCTTTGACAACCCAAGATGTTTTGTTGCCTAATATGATGGGTTGGCCAATATGCCTTGTGGTCGTTATTGGCTTGATGAGATGACACAGAGTTAGTCGTTGTCTTTGGGTGATATCAACCTGTTGAGAGGTAGCCCGTTATGAGTGATAACTCAGGAATGGTGTTAGCTATTGTGTTGGTCCCTTGGGCATTATGTGGTCTGTGTTGGGCATCATGGCATGTCGGTGTCTTGCACGACATCCTCTTGGATGGTACTGCCCGACACCTTGTTGGATGATGCCTTGCCCGATATGGATGCTTATGTTGTGACGACGTTGTCGATAGGGTTGTATCCCTTGGCCGTTTTACCCCTTGTGAGGTGATCCTCTTGGGTGTTATGGTGTGTTGCCCGACACGGTGCTTCATGGGTGACAGGGGTGTGCTGTTTGGATGACCTAGGTGGTTGTTATGGTATTGCCCGATAGTCTGTTGAAACATGTTGCCGTCATGGGGTGTTGCATGCTTGGGCGTCACAGGTTGAGTGTTGCCCGATACCAAGGTGATAGTGGTTGGCTGATATGGTTGTACCCCGAGATGGGTGTTGGCCAATACACTAGGTGTTGAAGAGTTGCATGCTTAACCAATATAGTGTTGGACGTCACACTCTCTGGTGAGAGACACTGTGCCTTTGGTGAGGGCTATCCCTCACCCGAGATACCTTTGGTGAAGGTTGTCCCTTACCAGATACACCTATAGTGAGGGTTGTACTTTGTGTTTAGTTGGTAACCCTAATGTTTGATTGAAAAGTTATATATGATAATGTCATGCATAGATATGCTCATCCAATAGTATAATTATATCTCTCTTGATATATGCAATAAGTTTAAGATGTCCCTTGTATGAGTACAGTTGTACCTCTATGCTTATTCTAACCATGCAGGTACCAGTTGTATGATGAGGCCATGGTGATGGCATGACAATGATATAATATGGAACATCAAGGGTTATGATGAACCCAGTGATATATGATGGGTGTTACCCATGGAATGGAAATGTGTGCCTTGATGATGGGATTGAGTCCCAATGATGTTAATCCTTGAGATGGATCTTGATGATTGGAAAGAGGCCAAGTGGTAACATGTAATGTTGGATCCTTATGATGGATCATGATGATGTTGGCTTTGAGAATAAGAGTGACAATGTAACACATGATAATGAGATCTATGTTGTTTACTTGTGTTTTAGTTTACATGTTACATAACTTGGTTGAATCTTGCAATCCGCTTAAAAAGCATTAAATAATTATAGATGAACCTTTCATGTAGTTTGCCCTGGCCATAGATCTATCATCGTCAGGATTTTGGTGATGGTGAAATAGTTTCTCCTAAGGGTTAACCTAGAACGCATATTGTTGAATATGCGGGGTTCGCCTACACCCTAAGCAGTAGTGCATGTTTAGAGCACGGTTTCAGGCCTGTGGCTCAGTATGGTTAGAGCATGGTGAATAGGCCCATGGCTCAGGATATGTGACAGAGCATGGTGAACAGGCCCATAGCTCAGTGATAATGGAGCACGGTGAACAGGCCCGTGGCTCGATTTTCTAGCGTCGATACCTATACGAAGGTGGGCTAGGAAGAGGGTAGCATGACCCTGTGTGGCTGAGGCCACTTAAGCAAGAGATTGCGGTCCTACTTTGGTTCTCATGCACTGGCCATGAGGAGGTGAGGTCGTGGAGTCCAGCTCTTCCATTGACCTTGTATGGAACCGGCTTTGGGTTTTACAACTGAAGGTTGGATATGAGTGGTACGACTCATTTCCTCAGGGCATAATAAATCATAATCCAGCCGTATAGTATATCTACTTAGGGCAAACACAAAACATTGGTTGATGCCTTGTTTGTATAGTTTCCCTAGTTATATATTATAGCTAATTACATGTTCCTCATATGTTATGATAAGTTCTTATTAGACTTGTCTTGTCAATCATGTTCCATATTATTATATGTGCATATTCTTCCTAAATATCTCGGTAAGATTTTGTAACAAGTTATTTCTGCTCAGTATGCTGCTCATATATGATCTGCGTATATCAGTTGCCTGTTTTATCTGTTCTAGCACTCCTCTAAAGTTTTATAGTTTGGCGGGGAGTTATGTTTCTTGTTGGGACTGTGTGTCTCACCCCATTGGTTTAAAACATTTTTAGGTGATTGAGCTAGATGTGGTGGTGGTCGTGAGGTTGCGTCTGAGCAGCAAGAAGAACAGTAGAAGGCAAGAGATGGATATGCTACTTTTGTGGTTGTTTTGTAGTAGAGTCCTAGAGTCATCCCTGTACTCTTAGGTCCTTGGGAGTGTTTTGATGAGGTTTCATGATGTATGATATCAGTATGGCTTTCTTATCATGTTGTTGACCTGGCTAGGTCTATTATGTATATAGATAGGTGATGCATCTTTTATGGATAAGAGATAGTTGGATCCTATGAACCATGGGCATGTATCAAGTTGATGTATACTTATATAATGTGTTTCTTTGCAGGATGTGGATCTGGTTGTAATAGTGCCTTTCGTATCTTCTTTCTGCAATCAGTTTTAATTAACATATTTTTTGGGAATACGATGTTTATGATAGTTCTGCACATTTTCACGTGGCATTTCGTTGTCTGTGTGATAGTGGGATGTCACATTATAGGTTGGTATCAGAGCTCTAGGTTTGCTAAGTCTACAGGGATTTAGGACTAGGTTTTGTGTCTATTCTTGTGATTTTTCTAGATTCTCTCATAATAACCTTCTTCCCCTAGTAGAAAATAAAGCTAAAAGATGTCTAGAAGTGTAAGGGAGTGAAATCACCCCTTTACTAAAAATTTGAAGAATTGACATCCATTCCAAACACCCGCAGAGGTATGATGGAATGGGCATAAATTTTCCAAATTTATTAAACATTGGTATACAAAAGACCATTAGAAAGTAGTGGAATAAAAAAATAACTGACTATATTCAATTTCATAAAAGGTTTAAAAAAATACATCAAATTCTCCCATTAGGGTTTACATCAAGACACACAATCAGGATCTAGACAGAGGGAAGTCTAGACTACTACAATCTTGTCTCCAAGCAACATCTCCATCAACTGAGTCCAAGCCAAAAGCTAAGATCTTCCTTATCTTATCCATCACCTTGCTCAGCACCTGGGTGGTTGGGAAAGCACCCAGCAAAAAGGGAAAGGAAACAAGGTATGTGTCACAAAGCTAATCTAGGATAACAAGATAAGTAAAGCAAATAAGAAGAGTCTAGGGTTCATCATATGATGAAGATAACAAGAATATGAGTCTATATTCAAAAGAAACTTGCCATTAACAATTATATCAAAAAGGATTTGCATGTAAGATAATTATGCCTACCTAACTAAGTAGGGTTGAGGCACCTACCGGACCTCTAACCTTAGGTGAGGGGAGAATAAGACATTCCCAGTCTCCTACAATATTATGGGGATAATAAGATATTCCCCAAGGCGATTATTTACATGTCATAAGTACTGCTACTTCAAATTAAATAGAACATAAATCCACATGCTAGGAAAGTAGTCATGGAAAGAGTAGTCATAATATTCAATAAGCATGGCAGTGGGGTATAAGATGCAAACAATAAGAAATTATAATCTTATTTGAGGCATGAACAACATTAGGATTCAAGAATAGAATATTTAGGGTTCATTTAAGCCTCATTAGAGAAATATAGGGTTTGGCTACAATTATCCCAACATAGGGTGGAAGGAATGCACATACCTCTCTTACTGATGTCAATTACTAACTTTCACCACTTTAATTGAGTCCAAGTTCCACTTTGCCTATTTTCAATGTATTAACATGTACTAGAGTACATAGTGCACATTAATGTATAGAAATTCTAATTTTAGACCTTTTTAGAAAATCTCAGAATTAGACTCTTAAAACATCACCAATAAACTTATTAAGTTCTCCTGATCAAGAAAACATATTTTTATGTTAATTTTGGAGTTATGATGATTGAGATGTAATTTTTCTGGATGTTATGCATTAAATTCATTTTACAAAAATCTCCCTTGGTCAAATCATAAAATCGGACCTTAAAAATATTTATATTAGATAGATATTAATTTTCTAATTCCAAAACATATTTATTTATCAAATTTGGATAAGCGGATTAGAAGATATGAATTTTTCAATACTGACCAATAGGAAATTGCCACATCATCAAACTGATCGAGATAATTGAAGAGAGAGGGAGAGGGAGAAAACACCATTTGACTCAAGATCAGGTTTGAAGTTGAATAGGTAACCAAACTAGAGCTTCTAGAGAAGGTAAAATAGCAAGAAACCAAAACCCTAGAAGAACATGGTAAAAAGAGACGGAAATCATCGATTTTCAACATAGAAGCATGAGTTTTAAGCATGTACTAAGAAATATATGAGAAGGGGGTTAACAAAACTTGCCTTTAGGAAGGTATTAAGGTTCAAACAGAAAGGATTCCAATATTATAAGGTCTGGTTGTTCCAAGCCAAGCTCCTTTCTTGGGAAAAGATCACCTTCACCACTTTGGAGGTGCAAACCCTAGCAAAAGTGCATGGAGATGAGATGTTTTAGGGTTCTAGGTGGAGTTTTACCATGGAAGGTCATGGTTCCAACCTGTAATAAGGTGGGAGGATACTAAAAGCATGAAAATAGGGAATGAAGGGGGGAAACTTACTAGTTTTGGTCGAAATAACCAAGGAGGAGCTTTAGAAACCGTAATAGAGCAATTTGGAAGCCCTATGAGCCTTCTTCACCAAGGTAGGCTCCCTCTATTACCTTGGGACAGAAACTTTATGGCCAAATATAGAAGGAAATATTATCTAAGCTACAGGAAAGAAAAAGAGAGCAAGAGTTTTTGAATTGTGAGTTGCTAAGGGGTATACATGGCTATATAAAGAAAGAGGTGAAGCAAGAGGTGTCTAAGGGACTTTCCATGTGTCTTTAGCCTAGGGCTTGATGTCCATGCAAGAGGACATCTCATGGACTCTTCTTTAATATCAAAATTCGGTCCTAAGAGCGCATAGATCCTTCTAGGCCATCCCCACCGTTTTTCAAGAAAGAAATAACCTCATTGGTTGACAGCTTTTAAAGATAAGCACCTTTATAGTGAGGGTAATCCCTATAATGCCCTTGGAAAGAAATACCATCAAACCAAGGTGAAACTAGGTTCTCCAATGGTTTAAAATCTCTTTAATGGTAAGGTGTTATCTAAGGATTAAAATCCAGGTAATAAATTGCAAAGAAAGCCTCCCAATTGGGTAAATTGCATAAAAGTCCAGAATGTACCTAAAATTGCATAACTTGCACAAACAACATCCAAATAGAACCAAATTTGAAACTTAGGATCATTTTATGTTTTCAAATTATATCAAAAAGTTATATTAAGGTTTAGAGCACTTAATTATGGTAATTAAGCTTTCACTGAGGTATTTTTGCATAAACCCTTCCATTGGTATAATTAATGAATAAATGTTCACTAAACTACTATAAATTCCACTAATTAAATAGAAAGGCCAATAAGGATAGAAATGAAAGGAAAAGATGGGAAAGAGGGCCAAAAGACAAAATTTTGAAATTCGGTATGTTACAACTCTCCACCCCTTAAAGAGGATTTCATCCCCAAAATCACAAGCAAGAAGGGAAGGGTGAGTGTGCAACATCTCATCACAAAACATTAGGTTATTTCTCCAACCTTAACTTCCACCAAACAATTCATCAACATATACTCCACAAGAATCTCAACATAGGTTAGTTTCTCAAGGATCACCTAGGTTCCATTATTTAGATACTCTTTTTAGGAGATTTAACATTATTTACATTTTTGGCTCATTAAGATTATATTTATTATGATATCACATTATCATTATTATTCTTTTAATTGTGTCATGTCATATTTACTTTGTTTCCAAAAGAGTTATAAATCATTATTATCCATGAAACATCATATATATATATATATATCTCATTTATCTTACTAAGAATTTTAGCAAAATTATGGGTTACTCAATTCCCTCAATATACTTGATCATTATCCTTAATATTTTAAACTTCGACTTCATTATCCTTATACTATCACCACATTAAGTTATAACGAATTATTTTTCATGAAATATTCAATTTGTCTTTAAGTCTTCATTCAACACAAATTATGTCACATCAATTACATATATTTATATTAAACGTTATCTCATTACCACATGATGTTTATTTCTCACATTAATGTCATCATTAGTCATTTTCTCATATTTATTTATATTATTGATTTGCACATTTATGTGAATTGAATCACTTCATATTCATGTTGAAGCCATTCCATGTATTTTAATGATCAAGGTGATGCATATTACGAATTGATTCACATTAAGTGACTAATCGTGTGTGTATTAGATAACAAGGTAACATACCATGCATTTCATATTGATGACTTGATTAATATGTGATTAGATGATTATATATATCATTTATGTGTATCAAAGTATGTTAACTGATTATGGCACCTAATGTCATTAATGTATCATGAAAGGCATAAAGGATGTATATGTTAAGGTTAGATGATTACAACTTAGGGTTCAGGTAAATATGATCACTATATTTTACTTAGCATGTATTAAGTCCAAGATTAGGTTACAGTTATCTTACTTTTCATTTCATTAGGGTTTATTGGTTTATGACATGGGCAACACCATGCATATCTGTTAGAATTAATATGTGAGTTACTCATATTATGTGCATTAGGTATTCATTAGGGTTTGAACATATAAATTATTCCTCAAATGATCATTATATGTTCATTAATATATAAATAAGCATGTTAGGCTATAATTATAACTTTTTTGGACCCCACTAAGGTGTCAAGCACAACAACCTCCTAAGTATGGGGTTAGGGTTTCTAAAGATAGTGTAGATAGATTTCAAGATGTCATAGGGCTCCATCCCCCTAAAGAGGATTTTGTCCTTGAAATCTAACCACCCAACATCATCAAACTAACTATACTCCACCCCTTAAAGAGTTCAACCTATCAAGCCAAAATATACTAGGGTTAAAGGATGAGTCTAACTAAACCATGTACAAGATCCATCACACTTCCACTGTGCACTCTGATAGCTCACTTAACCCCAAACTTCAAAGTCTAGGGATAAACTATCCAAGCATGTGGCCCCAAGGGACATAAGGAGACTATCTTGGTATCCATCCTCAAACAAGTTATCATACACCTAAAACTTAAGGTTCCCAAAGATATACAACATAGATGTCTAAGGTCACTATTGCCTAAAAGCAAACTATTTTGGACAATCCATTTCAGCTTAGGCCAGGCTGATATCATATAGATCTGGGAGTCCTCGTAAACCAAGCAAGTGGCGCAGAGGAAAAAATTGCCAGCCCCCAGAACCTGATCCTTTGTAGACACCTTTGCTTCAACTTCATGCCCTAATAGTTGCCTAAAGGCAAACCTAAGTATTTTAGAGTTTTATTCATCATGATACTAATGTGGAACTATAGGGTCCTAAATCAACCTTTCATCATTTATAGGTCAACTCTAGGGAAACCATGTCACCAAAAGGAACTATGTAAGGCAAGGATTCCAATTAGGGAGACAAAATTGAAATAGCCAGATTCTGACTACCATGGGCTCTGATACCATGTTGTAAAAGAGTGAAATCACCCCTTTACTAAAAATTTGAAGAATTGACATCCATCTCAAACACTCACAGAGGTATGATGGAATGGGCATAAATTTTCCAAATTTATTAAACATTGGTATACAAAAGACCATTAGAAAGCAGCAGAATAAAAAAATAACTGACTATATTCAATTTCATAAAAGGTTTACAAAAATACATCAAATTCTCCCATTAGGGTTTACATCAAGACACACAATCATGATCTAGATAGAGGGAAGTCTAGACTACTACAATCTTGTCTCCAAGCAACATCTCCATCAATTGAGTCCAAGCCAAAAGCTAAGATCTTCCTTGTCTTATCCATCACCTTGCTCAGCACTTGGGTGGTTGGGAAAGCACCCAGCAAAAAGGGAAAGGAAACAAGATATGTGTCACAAAGTTAATCTAGGATAACAAGATAAGTAAAGCAAATAAGAAGAGGCTAGGGTTCATCATATGATGAAGATAACAAGAATATGAGGCTATATTCAAAAGAAACTTGTCATTAACAATTATATCAAAAAGGATTTCCATGTAAGATAATAATTTCTACCTAACTAAGTAGGGTTGAGGCACCTACCAGACCTCTAACCTTAGGTGAGGAGAGAATAAGACATTCCCGGTCACTTACAATATTATGGGGAGAATAGAATATTCCCCAAGGCGATTATTTACATGCCATAAGTACCACTACTTCAAATTAAATAGAACATAAATCCACATGCTAGGAAAGTATTCATGGCAAGAGTAGTCATAATATTCAATAAGCATGGTAGTGGGGTATAAGACCCAAACAAGAAGAAATTATAATCTGATTTGAGGCATGAACAACATTAGGATTCAAGAATAGAATATTTAGGGTTCATTTAAGCCTCATTAGGGAAATCTAGGGTTTGGCTACAATTATCCCAACATAGGGTGTAAGGAATGCACATACCTCTCTTACTGATATCAATTACTAACTTTCACTACTTTAATTGAGTCCAAGTTCCACTTTGCCTATTTTCAATGTATTAACATGTATTAGAGTACATAGTGCACATTAATGTATAGAAATTCTAATTTTAGACCTTTTTAGAAAAACTCGGAATTTGACTCTTAAAACATCACCAATAAACTTATTAAGTTCTCCTGATCAAGAAAACATATTTTTATGTTAATTTTGGAGTTATGATGATTGAGATGTAATTTTTATGGATTTTATGCATTAAATTCATTTTACAAAAATCACCCTTCGTCAAACCATAAAATCATACCTTAAAAATATTTATATTATATAGATATTAATTTTCTAATTCTAAAACATATTTATTTATCAAATTTGGATAAGAGGATTAGAAGATATGAATTTTTCAATACTGACCAATAGGAAATTACCACATCATCAAACCGATCGAGATAATTGAAGAGAGAGGGAGAGGGAGAAAACACCATTTGACTCAAGATCAGGTTTGAAGTTGAATAGGTAACCAAACTAGAGCTTCTATAGAAGGTAAAATAGCAAGAAACCAAAACCCTAGAAGAACATGGTAAAAATAGACGGAAATCGTCGATTTTCAAAATAGAAGCATGAGTTTTAAGCATGTACTAAGCAATATATGAGAACAGGGTTAAAAAAACTTGCCTCTAGGAAGGTAGTAAGGTTCAAACAAAAAGTATTCTGAGATTATAAGGTCTGGTTGCTCCAAGCCAAGCTCCTTTCTTGAGAAAAGATCACCTTCTCCACTTTGGAGGTGCAAACCCTAGCAAAAGTGCATGGAGATGAGATGTTTTAGGGTTCTAGGTGGAGTTTTACCATGGAAGGTCATGGTTCCGACCTGGAAGAAGGTGGGAGGATACTAACAGCATGAAAATAGGTAAGGAAAGGAGGACACTGACCAGTTTTGGTCGAAATAACCAAGAAGGAGCTTTAGAAACCGTAATAGAACAATTTGGAAGCCCTATGAGCCTTCTTCACCAAGGTAGGCTCCCTCTATTACCTTGGGATAGAAAATTCATGGCCAAATATAGAAGGAACTATTATCTAAGCTAGAGGAAAGAAAAGGAGAGAAAGAGTTTTTGAATTGTGGGTTGGGAAGGGGTATACATGGCTATATAAAGAAAGAGGTGAAGCATGAGGTGTCTAAGGGACTTTCCATGTGTCTTTAGCCTAGGGCTTGATGGCCATGCAAGAGGACAGCTCATGGACTCTTCTTGGATATCAAAATTAGTTCCTAAGAGCCCATAGATCCTTCTAGTCCATCCCCACCATTTTTCAACAAAGAAATAACCTCATTGGTTGATAGCTTTTAAAAATAAGCACCTTTATAAAGAGGGTAATCCCTATAATGCCCTTGGAAAGAAATACCATCAAAATAAGGTGAAATTAGGTTCTCCAATGGTTTAAAATCTCGTTAATGGTAAGGCAATATCTAAGGATTAAAATCCAGGTGATAATTTGCAAAGAAAACCTCCCAATTGGGTAAATTGCATAAAAGTCCAGAATGTACCTAAAATTGCATAACTTGCACAAACAACATCCAAATATAACCAAATTCGAAACTTAGGATCATTTTATGTTTTCAAATCATATCAAAAAGTTAGATTAATGTTTAGATCACTTAATTATGGTAATTAAGCTTTCACTGAGGTATTTGTGCATAAACCCTTCCATTGGTATAATTAATGAATAAATGTTCACTAAACCACTATAAATTCCACTAAATAAATAGAAAGGCCAATAAGGATAGAAATGAAAGGAAAAGATGGGAAAGAGGTCCAAAAGACAAAATTTTGAAATTCAGTATGTTACAAGAAGTCATGAAGAACATGCTGCCAAGAGCAGTGTCGCTGCATCAGTTGATGGAGCGAGTATGCAAGCACATGAAGATCGGGTGCCTGAGGTCCCCCAAATTGTCCCAGCCATTCTTGAGAATCTTTTCTACCAGCACCTTATGAGATAGGTAATGGCAATGATGAATCTCATGGTGGAGAGATTACTTATGCCTCTTCCAAGAGTACTAGTTCCCCGTGAAAAATCATCGGGTATCGGGAAGACCTTTGAGTGGCTTCGGTGAGTCAGAGCTTCAGATTATGATGGTACAGCTGATCCAGCAAATGATGATCTGTGGCTGACAGGTCTTGAGAAGGCCTTCCAGATTCTCGACATCCCCAAAGCAAACAAAGTCAAGCATGTTGTCTACCTTCTGAAAGATAGTATTGGCCACTTGTGGGCCATCGAGGAAGAGAAGTGACCTGGTGAGGTGATCTGTTGGGATGTCTTTCGGCTGGAGTTCGTGAGTCAATACTTCTCAAAGACCTACCTGGATGAAAATATCAGTCAGTTTGAGTGTTTGTGCCAAGGATCTATGAGCATCACCGAGTATGAGGCCAAGTTTATGGAGTTGCTGAGGTTTTGTCCTCACATGGCGGCAATAGATGATGAGAGGATCATACGATTTGAGAAAGGTTTGAGTGTCGAGTTGTCGATACTTGTTGCTACTTTAGAAAACCGAGAGCAGTTTGCCACATTTGTGGAGTCTGTCTGAAGGATTGAATAGTCAGTCACAGAGAAGAGAGAGGCTATGTCCAAGAAAAGGCATGCTCAGTTTCAGAGATAGAGGTTTGACAGCCATAAAGAAGCCAAGGTTTTCTGCACCTTCTGTGATGCAAGGTTCTAGTACACCATCTCAGTGGTCACCAAGTAAAGGAAGAGGGTGTGGTTTTTTGCCATCCAGAGCCTACATTACAGCTTCAATGGCAGTGACAGGACAGTCTAGGCCACATACAAGAGACTCGTCGTGCTTTCTCTGTGGATAGGTCAGGCATATCAGGTGAAATTACCCAAGGAGAGACGACGAAGTGACGCAACAACTGAAATAGAGTCAATAAGGGTCAGATAGACAGTAGTTTAGTGGTGCCAGAGGGCGAGGACGCGGCCAAGCTTCGCAAGCAGGATCATCTGCTCAAGGAAGTAGAGGACGTGGATGATAGCAAGCCATGACTCGATTCTATGCTATGAGTCAGGCGGAGGCGATAGTCAACCTACGAGTAGTTGTAGGTCAGATGGAGTTATTTCATTCTGATTTGTTTTATTCTTACTTTGTCTCTGTTTTGGTTGACCCGGGTGCTACACACTCTTTCATCGCTCGTAGTATGCTTGATATTTGTCTTTTACATGTTAGTTGTAAGAAAGATAGCTTGTTGTTGGAAACCCCTCTTGATGGTTCCTCGATGCTTCGTGAGGTGTGTCCATCTTGTGTTCTATACTTTTCAGGTTATAACATACAAGTGGATCTCATACCACTGGATATGCATGGATTCAATGTAATCCTTGGGATGGATACCTTAGAGAGGTATAAGGTTGTGTTGGATTATGGTTCAAAGCAAGCGGTGTTCACTAATGATGGTGAGAAGTGGATCTTCCAAGTATATAGGAAGATTGTTTCGACGTGTTTGGTGTTGGCTATGGTGGTAGAGAAGTTGTTGCGGCAAGGTTGTAGAGCGTTCTTGGCTCATGTTGTGGATACTAAGGCAGAAGGTTCTAGCCTTAAGGATGTGCCTATCGTCAAAGAATTTGCCGATGTTTTTCCTGATGAGTTTCCTAGTGTTCCCTCACCTCAAGAGATTGATTTTGAGATCAATCTAGTGCCAGGGACACAACCAGTTGCTCAAACACCGTACAGGATGGATCCAACTGAGATGGCAGAGCTGAAGAAGCAGTTATAGGAGTTGCTAGATAAAGGTTTCATCAGACCAAGCAAATCATCATGGGGTGCTCCAGTTCTGTTCATGAAGTAGAAGGATGGATCGATGTGTTTGTGCATAGATTATCGGTAGTTGAACAAAGTCACGATAAAAAACAAGTATCCTTTGTCGAGGGTAGATGATATGTTTGATCAGTTGTGTGGTGCTACAGTGTTCTCAAAGATCAGTCTATGATCTGGATATCATCAGTTGAGGATCAAGGAGGATGATATACCAAAGTCAGTTTTCAGAATGAGGTATGGTCACTTTGAGTTTGTGGTTATGCCGTTCGGGCTAACCAATGCACCTGCTACTTTCATGGATCTGAAGAACAAGATGTTCTGTCCATTTTTAGATCAGTTTGTTGTGGTTTTCATAGATGACATCTTGATCTATAGTCGGGACAGTCAACAGCATGAACAACATCTTCGACAAGCATTGACTCTCCTTTGCCAGCACCAGTTGTATGCCAAGTTTAGCAAGTGTGAGTTTTGGCTGAAGGAAGTGACTTTCTTGGGACATGTGATATCGGCGAAAGGAGTTAGAGTGGATCCCAAGAAGGTGGAGTCATTTGTAGAGTGGGAGCAGCCGAAGACGCTGACTGAAGTTCGTAGTTTTCTGGGTTTAGCAGGATACTACTGGAGGTTTATAGAGAACTTCAGTATGATCGTGTTGCCATTGACAAAGTTGACCAGGAAAGATGTACCTTTTATTTGGGATGATCGTTGTCAGCGAGCTTTTTAGAACTTGAAGGAGAAGTTGACTAGTGCTACAGTGTTGGTACTGCCAGAGCCTGGGAAAGGTTATATTGTTTTCTATGATGCTTCCAAAAGAGGCTTAGGGTGTGTGCTGATGTAGGAAGATCATGTGGTTTCTTTTGCTTCGTGATAGCTTAATAAACATGAGGAGAGTTATCTGACACATGATTTGTAGTTGGAAGTGGTGGTCCATGTGTTGAAGATTTGGAGACACTATCTTTATGGGGAGGTGTGTCAGATCTTTACGGACCATAAGAACCTGAGGTATATCTTCTCATAGAGTGAGTTGAACATGCGACAGTGTCGCTGGATGGAGCTGATCAGTGATTATGATTGCTCCATAGAGTATCATCCTGGTAAGGCAAACATGGTAGCTGATTCGCTTAGTAGGAAGTCTTCTTCTCTTCCTACGAAGAAGGCACAGTTGAGTTATTTGATATGCCATAGGCGAGATATGTTCGTCTTCTTGCGGCAGATGAATGTACAGTTGGAAGTATCCTTGTTGGCAGGACTGTTGGCACAGATGCAAGTGAATCCTACGTTGAGGCAGCAAATCAAAGAAGCACAGCAAGCAGATGATGTAGTTCAGTTGATCAGATCAGAGTTTGGCAGTGAGAAGCGCAATGGTTTCCATGAGTCTGAGGATGGACTAGTTTGTTATCATAACAAGATGATGGTTCCCAATGTCGATGATGTAAAGAAGTTAGTGCTTGAGGAAGCACGCACATCAATGTATGATATGCATCCAGGTGTCACCAAGATGTATCACAATCTAAAGGATCTATATTGGTGGCCTAGATTGAAGAGAGATGTGGTCGAGTTTGTGGATAGGTGTGCGGTATGCCAATAGGTTAAGGCTGAGCATCAGAAGCTGGCAGGTACGTTGTAACCCATGCCAATACCGCAATCGAAATGGGATCATGTAACCATGGATTTTGTAGTTGGTCTTCTGAGGACAGCTAGGAATCATGATTCCATCTGGGTGAAAGTGGACAGGTTGACAAAGTCTACTCATTTCATTCTGGTAAAGACAGCGTACACATCATAGAAGCTTGCTTAGGTATATGTGGATGAGATAGTGTGTTTACACGGTGTGCCAGTAATGATAGTCTCTGACTGAGGTCCTTAGTTCATGAGTCATTTTTGGGAATAGTTGCATATAGTGTTGGGAACGCAGTTGAGGTTCAGTACCGCTTTCCACCCGCAGACAGATGGACAATCTGAAAGGACTATTCAGACTTTGGAAGATCTTCTCCGAGCTTGTGTTTTACAGTTCCTAGGAAGTTGGGACGTGCATCTCAGTTTGATAGAGTTTGCCTACAATAATGGTTACCAATGAAGTATCGACATGGCACCTTATGAGGCTTTGTATGGTAAAAAGTGTAGATCTCCTTTATGTTGGTATGAGTCTGGCGAATATCAGCTTTTGGGTCCTAAGTTAGTGCAACAGACGATAGAGAAGATCAAGGTGATACAGCAACAGTTGAAAGTGGCACAGGATAGACAAAAGTCATATGCAGATAATCGTCGATGACCTCTAGAGTTCTAGGTGGGAGACAAGGTGTATCTCAAGGTCTCTCCATGGAAAGGCGTGTTGAGGTTTGGCAGAAAAGGCAAGTTGTCTCCCAGGTATATGGGGCCATATCCGGTGATAGGACATTTTGGCAGAGTGGCTTACAAGTTAGAGCTACCGCTAGAGTTGCACAGGTTGCATTTAGTATTCCATGTCAGTATGTTGAAGAAAAGTCATCCATGCGCAGAGACAGTAATACAGCCAGTTGAGGTTGAGCTTGATGAAGATGTGACCTACGAGGAAGGTCCAGTGTTGATCCTTGACAAAAGAGTGAAGAAGCTGAAGAGGAAGGACTTGGTTCTTGTGAAGGTTCTTTGGCATCATCATGGCGTTGAGGAAGCCACGTGGGAGCTTGAGGAAGAGATGAGGAGGAAGTATCCCTCGCTTTTCTCTTCGAATTTTGGGGACGAAATCATTTTGTAGAGGTTTATGGCTTGTAAAGACCCTGACCCTTGTTTTGGACTTACCCTGTTTGCTTTGCCTAAACCCTGTGTTTAGATGCTTACGAATCACCCGAAGTTGTGATTAGGGTTTGTTTTGTGCTTTGTTGAGAGGATAAGGTGCAACTTGCAAATTACCCAAGTTTGTCACCTTAAGAGATGTCTTTCTCTCTCCTTGCATCCTCTAGGGTTTAGAGGATGGGTTGGGCTCTTTGCTTGAGTAGCTTTGGGCTTTGTTGAGCCTTGTTTGAGTTGTATTGAGCCTTGTTGGAGTTGTATCGGGCAAGTTGTGTATCGACCATGGTGTGTCGGTTGCCATGTTGGGAGACACCCACCCTCTTGACCTGGCCTCGTTTGTGTCATCTTCTTTTGACAAGTGGTTGTTGCTTTTCTAATGGGTGGAAAGTCATTGACAAGTGGTTTGGGGTGCTAGCATGTGGCATAACCCTTGACAAGTGTTCTATGGTCGGGTGCCACCTTGCCTTGCTCTCCCCTTCACCCCTTAGTATATAAGCGACCCTTCTTTCTTGCTAGCAGCTCCTTTAGTTTCCTTAGTTGCTTTCTTTCCTTTGGTGGCTGAGCTAGGAGAAGAGAAGAGGAAGAGGTGGCCGATACCGCAAGAGTGGTGGCTGATACAGTTGGTGTCTTGGCTGATACCCTCTCCTTGGTGGAGTCTTCTTCTTCCTCTAGTGGTACCAGAAACCCTACAGTGTGCCTTGCTCTTTATTCTCTTATAGTGAGTATCTTTCTCTCTTTCCTTGGTACCACCTTCTTCCTTGCTTGTTCAGCCATGGAGGTGATAGGTTCCCTTCTTTTCTTGAGGTGGCCGAAGGTGGTACTTGGAGCTTTGGAGCTTGGAGCTTGGAGCTTGTGCTTAAGGTGAGTTACATAACTCCTACCCTAGCTATATTACCTTCTCTTCATGTTTCTTGTTTATATGCTATCTTGATCGGCCATGCTTATCTTGTTAGTAATATCTTTGCTCTAGTATGTACCCTTGACATTGTGGGATATGATGACATGGTTATGTTGTTTAGATGTGATCTTGGACCTTGTTGGCTGAATCTTTGGGTTAGGATTCATTGGGTAAAACCCCTCTCTCTTAGTTGTTGAGAGGTGAGCCTAGGGTTTCATAGTCCCATGATGTGTGTGGTGTGTTCTTGGGGTAAAATCCTTTTCTCTCCCTTTGGTTTTGAGAGGTGAGCTTGAGCTCTAGTGGTATAGGCAAAACCCCTCTCTTCCTTAGTCGTTGAGAGGTGATTCTATGCTCTAGTTGCTTGGGCAATACCCCTCTCTTACCATGGACTTGAGAGGTGAGCCTTTGGTCAATCTTGACCTAGTTGAGGTTGGAAGGTTGGCTGATATGGGATGACCCACCTTGATGTCAGATATGTGATAGAAGTTGTGCAAAACCCCTCTCACTTGGTTGTTGAGAGGTGAGCCAACTCTCTTGACCTATTAGGGTTTCTTGGTGGTAGTCTTGAGGTTGAATATGACCAACCCGATCCCTTTGACAACCCAAGATGTTTTGCTGCCTGATATGATGAGTTGTTCGATATGCCTTGTGGTCGTTATCGGCTTGATGAGATGATGCAGCGTTAGCCATTGTCTTTGGGCATTATCAACCTGTTGAGAGGTAGCCCGTTATGAGTGATAACCTGGGAAGGGTGTTAGCTATTGTGTTGGTCCCTTGGGCATTAGGTGGTCTGTGTTGGGCATCATGGAATGTCGGTGTCTTGCACGACATCCTCTTGGATGGTGCTACCCGACACCTTGTTGGATGATGCCTTGCCCGATATGGATGCTTATGTTGTGACGACGGTGTTGATAGGGTTGTATCCCTTGGCCGTTTTACCCATTGTGAGGTGATCCTCTTCAGTGTTATGGTGTGTTGCCTGACACGATTCTTCATGGGCGACAGGGGTGAGCTATTTGGACGACCTAGGTGGTTGTTATGGTGCTGCCCAATAGTCTATTGCAACACGTTGCCGTCATGGGGCGTTGCATGCTTGGGCGTCACAGGGTGAGTGTTGCCCGATACCAAGGTGATAGTGGTTGGCGATATGGTTGTAGCCCGAGATGGGTGTTGGCCGATACAGTAGGTGGTGAAGAGTTGCATGCTTAACCAATATAGTGTTGGACGTCACACTCTTTGGTGAGAGACGTTGTGCCTTTGGTGAGGGATATCCCTTACCTGAGATACCTTTGGTGAAGGTTGTTCCTTACCTGATACACCTATCGTGAGGGTTGTACTTTGTGTTCAGTTGGTAACCCTAATGCTTGATTGAAAAGTTATATATGGTAATGTCATGCATAAATATGCTCATCCAATAGCATAATTATATCTCTCTTGATATATGCAATAAGTTTAAGATGTTCCTTGTATGAGTACAGTTGTACCTCTATGCTTATGCTAACCATGAAGGTACCAATTGTATGATGAGGCCATGGTGATGGCATGACAATGATATAATATGGAACATCAAGGGTTATGATGAACCCAGTGATATATGATGGGTGTTACACATGGAATGGCAATGTGTTCCTTGATGATGGGATTGAGTCCCAGTGATGTTAATCCTTGAGATGGGTCTTGATGATTTGCAAGAGGCCAAGTGGTAACATGTAATGTTGGATCCTTGTGATGGATCAGGATGATGTTGGCTTTGAGAATAAGAGTGACAATGTAACACATGATAATGAGATCTATGTTGTTTACTTGTGTTTTAGTTTACATGTTACATAACTTGGTTGAATCTTGCAATCCGCTTAAAAAGCATTAAATAATTACATATGAACCTTTTATGTAGTTTGCCCTGGACATAGATCCATCATCATCAGGAGTTTGGTGATGGTGAAATAAGTTCTCCTAAGGGTTAACCTGGAACGCATATTGTTGAATATGTGGGGTGCGCCTACGCCCTAAGTAGTAGTGCATGTTTAGAGCACGGTTTCAGGCCCATGGCTCAGTATGGTTAGAGCATGGTGAACAGGCCCATGGCTCAGTGATGATGGAGCATGGTGAACAGGCCCGTGGGTCGGTTTTCTAGCATCGATACCTATACCAAGGTGGGCTAGGCAGAGGGTAGCATGACCCTGTATGGATGAGGCCACTTAAGCAAGAGACTGGGGTCCTACTTTGGTTCTTGTACACTGACCACGAGGAGGTGAGGTCATGGAGTTCGGCTCTTCCATTGACCTTGTATGGAACTGACTTTGGGTTTTGTAACGAAGGTTGGATTTGAGCGGTACGGCTCACTTCCTTAGGGCATAATAAATCGTAATCCAGCTGTATAGTATATCTACTTAGGGAAAACATGAAACATTGGTTGAGGCCTTGTTTGTATAGTTGCCCTAGTTATATCTTGCAGCTAATTACATGTTCCTCATATGTTATGATAAGTTCTTATTAGACTTGTCTTGTCAATCATGTTCCATATTATTATCTGTGCATATGCTTCCTAAATATCTCAGTAAGATGTTGTAACAAGTTAGTTATGCTCAGTATGCTGCTCATATATGATCTGTGTATATCAGTTACATGTTTTATCTGTTCTAGCTCTCCTCTGAAGTTTTATAGTTTGGCGGGGAGTTATGTTTCTTGTTGGGACTGTGTGTCTCACCCCATTGGTTTAAAACCTTTTTAGGTGATTGAGCTAGACGTGGTGGTGGTCGTGAGGTTGCGGCTGAGCAACAAGAAGAATAGTAGAAGGAAAGAGATGGATATGCTGCTTTTGTAGTTGTTTTGTAGTAGAGTTTGTAACATCCCTGACCTGGGTTATGTTATAACCCCAGGAGTTTTGCTTAAAAAAGTTGATTCTATGCTTGTACTTATCCTGTGAAAAGTAATTAGGGCTCATGAGGAACTTATGTTTCAATTTTGGTCCTGTTTGAACAATGTTAAAGCAATGATTGCTTGTTTTGGACTAAAGTGCAAATTACCCAAGTTGAGGGGTTAACTTGCAAATTGCATATGATAAGATGTTCCTCTGATGTTGAGACATCATAAGGATGAATATGATGTAGTAGTATGGTTTCCACAAGCCTGGACACCAAGATAGAGCTTGTTGGACAATGTTGTGCATTAAAACCTAGTTTTGGAGTAAAGTGCAATTTACCCAAAATCTAGGGTTCAATATGCAAATTACCACTTGAACAAGGTCCCTAATGTTTCTTGTCATCATGTAGAGCAAATAAAATGAGAGGGTTATTCATTTGAATTAAGTTGGAGGATAGGGAATCTTGATATTAAAATAATCAAGATTAATGCCTAATTGAAACCCTAATTCGATTTAGGGCAAAAAAATGAATAAAAATAATTGAAGGGCTTTTAACCAAAAATTTTTGGGCTGATTTTGAATAAGGATGGAAGTTCCTTTGCCAAGATAAGGAACGAAAATATCCTAAGTAGGTGAAATTCCACTCACCATTATTATAAGGAAAAGAAAACCCACTCACATATGGATATTAATATAATAAGCATTAAGGTGCTTAATTTGATTTTCTTTAAATCATAGATAATGGAGAGGAATAAGAGGCAATGAAGATAGCCTCGTCCTTAAGGATTTTGAGGAGAATTTGAGGAGGAAGAGGCGGCACCAATTTTGGAATTAAATGCATTTTAATAATGCATTTTCTCTTTCATTGAATTTTTATAAAAAGGCCTTTTCCTAGCCAAATGAAAGGCTATTTCGACCCCACTTCTTCTCTTAGCTTGGAAACCGACCAAGGAAGCTAGGGAGGACCAGAGGACGAACCCCAACCTATGGGTAATCTCTTGACCTTCGTTCTCCTTGATTTCATGGTGGAAATCGAAAATAAATTATGGATTCCTTCTTATTTCGATCTCCTCTTCAACCCTAGCCAACTTTTGCAATCAAAAGCTTGAGGACGAGCCTAGGGGGAGTTGCAAGAGCTTCATCCACCATTAATGGCGTGAGCTTGGAGCTTTGGAGCTCAATTGGAGGCGGGTTTTATAACTCAAACCCTTAAACATTGCTATTGCATCAATTCTCTATGCTTTGTTGATTGATTTCTTCAATTTGATACACTCTTGTTTCTTTGCTGCAATTTCCATCAAGAACGGTTGCTGTTCTTGGTTGTTCGAAGGAAGGGGATGATGACATCATCCTAGATGCTTATCCAAAGAAAATTACCAAGCAAAACTGTTTTGATAGCTACTCCAAATCATTTTAATTTGATTGGCTATGCGGTTTCAGCAAACCGTTTAAGGGAAAACGGTTTGAAACCGTTTGGGAGCAAACGGTTTCAAGACCATTTGATATGGTTGACCAAGCGTTGACCGTTTGGGAATTTTGTTCCTAATTATGTAGGCTGATAACCCTCCAAATTTGAGGGATTAACTCCAAAGGAATCGAGAGTTGAAGGCCAATCAATTAGGCAATCGGATTGAATTATGTGCTGATTTTCAACCTGATCAACCCCAATTCAACCCAGCTGATATGGGGAACCCAGCCTTTCAGACTATGTTCGGGCAGTTTATGGCAGCTATGACCCACATGACGGATAGAATGCCAGTACCTGCACCCAGGGCACCACCCCATGATGAAAGACATGGTGCCGGCAAGACCTTTGAAAGGCTGAAGAGGGTAGGAGCATTAGAGTATGCTGGAACAGCTGATCCAGCAGATGTTGACCTATGGTTGACTGAATTAGAGAAAGCCTTCAGAATCCTCATGATACCTGATGATGAGTAAAGGGTTAGGCATGTTGTATATCTCCTGAAAGGGAGTGTTGGACACTGGTGGACCATTGAGGAGGGCAAAAGACCTAGAGTTGTGATTGGATGGGATGAATTCAGGCGTGAATTTGTCACTAGATACTTTCCTAAGACATTTCTAGATGAGAAGATATCCCAGTTTGAGAGAATTAAACAAGGACCTATGAACATTAGTGAGTATGAGGCTAGGTTCATGGAGTTGTTGCGGTTTTGTCCGCACATGGAATCCAATGATGAGGAAAGAATTCGGCGATTCGAGAAGGGGTTGAACGTTGAATTAACCACTCCGGTGTCTGCTCTAGAGAATCGGGAGAGGTTTGCAACTTTTGTGGAGTATGTAAGACGCATAGAGAGGTCTATAGTTGAGAAGCGACAAACTAAGGGTAAGAAGGAATACCCACAGTTTCAAGGGCATAGTGCTGGGAGTTTCAAGAAACCAAGGTATTCTGTGCCTACACCACCAAAGGAAGCTCACAGTTCAGCTTCTATGTCAGTAACTGGACCCCCTAGACCACACCAAGAGAATAGAACTTGTCATTGATGTGGACTAGTAGGTCATCTGGCAAGGGATTGCCCAACGGGGAATGCTGTGGTGAATCAACCCCCGAGACAAAGTCAGCAAGGTTCTCAGAGAAAGCAGTTTTCTAGTGGTACCCGAGGACGTAGACAAGCATCCCAGGCAGGATCTTCTGCGTCCAATAATAGAGCACAGGGCCAACAGCAGGCAACGGCTAGGATCTATGCTATGAACCAGTCTGAAGCAGTAGTCAACCCTCGAGTTGTGACAGGTCAGATGGAATTACTTTAATTCTGATATGTCTTTATCCTGCTTTGTATTTGTGTTAATAGATCCGGGAGTTGAGGAGGAAATATCCTACTCTTTTCTCTTAATGTTTTATTATTGCTGACGACGCTTGTTATCTTAAATGATGGCGGGTGTCGTCACAGAGTCCTAGAGTCATCCATGTACTCTCAGGTCCTTGGGAGTGTTTTGATGAGGTTTCACGATGTATGATATCAGTATGGCTTTCTTATCCTAT